>BGPR01000394.1:151611-300028 GCA_013235015.1 Araneus ventricosus | reverse complement strand
CAACTGAACGAAAGAAAGATGCTCTTTATAATATATATTTCCTTTTTTCCTCACTCTAACACAAGTTGCAATCTCATTGGCTGTTTATGAGTTTCGTTTTCAGAGCTTACTATGCTAAAACTTTGAAATTTTTAGAGTATTTCAGTAAAAAATGTATTTAAAATGTTTTAGCTTAAAAATAAATTTTCTGTATATGAGTTATTTGATATTCATTTTTTGAAAGAGTGTTATTGAGTGAACTGTGAACATTTGAACAGCATGTTTCAAATGTTGAAAAAATTGTATATATAAAGAATATTGAAAATGTTTTTTAATCTACACATAAGGTAAGAGTAGAAAAACAAAGATCAGTACGTAGTATTTATTATATAGGAAATGTTGATATGTTTCATAAAAAACATTTTACACTATATGCATTTCAACTGAACTTTTATAGTGCTGTGGCAGGAATTGTATTGTGACATCTCAGTGAAAGATGATTATCAGTTCAATAAGATTTGCTTTTTCGATCTCTGATAAACCACTACATATGACCATCGTGCAAAACTAGAATGTACAACTCATGTACAATGAACATAATCCTGCCGTATATCACTCATTGTTTTGCAACGAAAATTTGCAGCCATTATTGAACAGAGATTGAGAGAGATCAAGATAAGAATATGTCTTTGTTGAAATACCAAATATAATCAAGAAATCCAAATGCAATCATGATCTTCCAACCTAGAAAGAATTTCTCCTATTTTAAAAAAGTGGAGCTTCTATAATGCATAAACTTGAAAAAATATATATATTTAGTGCTTTGTTGTTAAATGACAGTAATTCATATCTCTTTTCAACTTGGAAAAACTTTCGTGAACACAGTTGTTTATGGAAGTCCATTTATATCAACTTTTGATATACATTTCAATTTATTTGAAAAACATCAAAATTAATATGAGACAATAAAATTTTTTGGCCTCACTGTTAAAAAAATAAACCGAAAAAACTCACTAAAAATAAGTTATAAAATATGCTATATTTTCTGTGCCACAGCGTTTATTCAGGAAAATATGATTACCGTCTCAATTGGTCATAGTTGCCGTAAATTGGTGGTTGATATGTTGAGGAAATTTAGGATGTCGCCTCAGGTGTCTTGCTGACTAGGATTCAGAATCACGAATTTCTTCCTTGTGGACGTGGAGAACACAATTTTTCATATTTTAATTGAATTTTCACATTTCAACGTTTGTATTACTTCCATACAACTACAGTTACATTAGCGATGTTACTTCGAGGAGACTCATGCGTTCATCTTTCACCGTTCTTAAAATCCAGAAGATTTTGTTCCCTCATTCAACATATACTCAAACATTAACATTGACTTTTTATAACTTTGAACTTTTACTACCGCTTTCTCAGTACTACGTGTAATTGTGTTATTTTTATATATTTTTAAACTTTAAGAATTCTTGTCTTTTGTCTTTGGCGAAATTTAATCTATTTTAACTTAGTGAAGAATAAATACGCACTTGGCACAATATGACCAACATTCTGGCTCTTGCGCCATAAAATCCCACAAAAAATCAAAACCGAATCAAATTTATTTCAACTCCGCTTGGGAAAAATCGTTCCAAATAGTATCTCATTTACTTTATCTTGCAAAAAAAAAGTAACTAAAAATTTTGCTGTTTGTTACTGTAACTGCTATCCGACACGTTGATCATCATATATATCATCGGTGATATCTGACTAAAACGGACCGTACGAACATTAACTACCGTTCGTTCATTTATTTCTTGAAAATCAGGAACCCAAATAAATAACATGGCCATTTATTAATTATTGCATTACGATGACAGCCGTCGTATGACCATAGTATTCAATCAGAGATAAATACGGTGTTAGAGTGTTAATTATTCAGATCATAAAAATTAAAGATGTATAAAGTTTAAATGATAGACGATGCTTGTTATTCTAATTTTGGATCTGCGTTAAAATGCTTTCATTCTCTCCAAACTAATGTTTGTGTTTGAGAGACCAATTTAAAAATGTGTATATATTATTTAAGCCTTTTACTGTATTAATTTATGAAAGTATTCGAAAGTACCCTTGAAGACATTCCACGGAACAATGCAATCGACAACTTCGACCAGAGACAGCAATATTTAATCAGCAAGCTTGCAAAAATAAATGAAATTCTTCGTGACGCCCGATAGCCCTCTGCGGAGACATTTCCATTTATTCTCATTCAAGGATTATCCGGAAGACATTATGTAAATAGACCTAAGCAACTCAGTTTTCTTTCTGTAGGTTGGGTTGAACATAATTTGAGATTCTTTGCACTCTTCCAGAATGCATACTAAAAGTTTAAGAACTTTTCTCAAAAATTGTGCATTTTTGATTTGTGCCAGTAGTAAAGATCTACTTGGGTCAGGTTAGCTCGGGCTGAAAGTTGACTGCAACCTTTCGCCAGGTTTCAGCTTCTTAAAAACTTCATATTGAGTCGGACAATTTTATTTTAAGTCGGATAATTCAGTAATAATTTTCAAACATTATGGATAGTTTCAAAACATTGCCTTTCTTTAATTTTTCCTATCAAAATTAAATTTCATAACTTTTTTGTGTGCAATATTTTCATTAGAATAATGCTTGTCGTTTGTGCAAAGGAAATTTAAAGAAGGGTGGAAACGGGCACGGTTTTTGCCTACGTTGGGCCGTTTAAACAAACAACATTTCAAACTGAGGCCAATTCTGGCTGTTGAAATAAAACCTGTACATATCTTTATAGTCTAGGATAGCTAGAGTTGATGTTACGGGGAAAGACCCGCTGTGTATCATTACGCTCAGTTAAATGCTCTGGTTTCCAAAAAATAAGTAAAAATAGGAAAAGATGCGATTGCACTGCCAAAAATAAGTAAATTTTCATAGAAATTTCGCAGTATACGTAGAAAGTAATGCTGCATCAGAATATGATATGCAAATTATCGGAGTTACTGTCGGTTAACGTCACTTTACTCGTGGCGGAAAACAGGTTTTAAAAGCGTCTGCAGTTTCTGCCAATAGAAATTGCATAGCGAAATTTTGAAAGATCAAATTTTAGATGTGAATACTCGACATCATTTATCTGAAGAATTACGATGGGATACGTTTTGGCGAATCAAAGCGAGCCAGAATCAATCTTATGCAGCAAGATGGTTGAATGTGAACCCTTCTGTAATTCACAGAATGTCGAGGACATCTGTAAGAACAGAATCAGCTTCTAGAAGGTACAGCCAAGGAAGACCTAGAGATACAAGTGCAGTAAATGTCCGCTATTTGCAACTAACTACAGGGAGGCACAGAACCGTTACATCAACCCACCTCAGATCTTCTCTTGTAACAGCCACTGGAAGGCTGGTATCCAGATCAACTTTGCGCAGAATACTTCACAAAAGAGGGATATTAGCATTACGTCCGGCAATCCGTGTGCCTCTCATACCATGATACCGAAATGAGAATTTTAATTCGGCACGCACACATGTCAATTGCAGTTCAAGGCAATGGCGGTCTTTACTAATGAGTCCAGTTTTTGTTTGAAAAGGGACTCAAGAAAATTGTTGGTCTTGCAGGAGCCAGGAACAGGCTATTATTTCAGTCATATCCATAAAAGAGACATATTTTGTGTATCTAATGTATGTGTATAGGTAGGTATCTCTTCGGATGGCCTCACTGACCTGTATGTCGTCCCAAGAGGCACCGTCGATGCTCAGTTGTATAGAGACGACATTCTTGATCCAATTGTTCGTCCTCACGCATGTACAGTGGCTGACTGCTTCATCCTACAATACGATAATGCCAGACCACACAGAGCTCGGTTGGTGGAGAATTACCTTCATGAGGAGACTATTGTGCGTATGGGTTGACCAGCACGTTCTCTAAACTTGAGCCCTGTTGAGTATGTTTGGGATACTTTAGAGAGACTTATCGATGCATTTAATTCGTCCCCGGCAATCCTTCAGGAAATCCTTCGAACTCCCTGGACACAGTAATGGGATTTGCTGCCAATTGAGTTAATTAAACATTATCATTTTGAGAATGAAACGTCGATGTCGTGCCCGTGTAGCTGATCACACTCCATATTGAGACTGATCACACATTGAACTCAGATACTAGGTTTTTTGGTATGCTTTCTTTCTTTGTATGTTCAAGACAGAAAATAAGCCTCTTGTTTTTCTTTTCTGCATAATTTGTGCAGAACTATTTGATTAACGTTTTTGTCAAATTTCAATAAATTCCAACGAATTGAAATTTCACAATCAAATTTTTTTCTGATTCTTCCTTAATTTTTGGAAACCAGCATAGTTCTAAATAGGATCCTAATGTATTGAAAACTAACTCATATATGCATTTGAAAAGAATTTTTGTTGAAAACATCAATAATCGACATTAAGCTTAATGAAATCCTATATTTAAAATGGAAGTTGCTTAACTGTATGGAACTTTTTCTGTAGCATTAAAGCATATTAAGAAAGGCGTCACTCACTTATGTCATTCACTAGCGATGCGGCCACTCGTAGCTTTCTACGCGCTGTCAACTTGAGTTGTAATTGACTACAGCCAACAGAAGTCATCTTCATAACTGTTAAATGATGTCGTTAACTTTAGATAGGTTATAATCTTTTAAAATTGACTACATATATTTTGCAGGAAGGCTGTAGAAATTGGATTAGTTTATTTAAGAGCTTAGCCTTTGTGTGTCTTTTTCAGTTTCCTCTCTTTTGTATCAACTGGGTTATTTCTCTTTTTACATGCATATATGAATTGATTTTTATTTGATTTCTTTATGTTTGAAATTGCTTTTTAACTCGTCTCATTCTCATGCTATGAATTATAATGCCAATTTTGAATAGTTCAATACATACCTTTTGGAATAAGAATATTTTAAGTATGTACTCGTTTAAGTTCTTACTGCAGAAATGATTCCATGGCTTTATAATCAGTCATTTCTATGCGGTATTGTTACATTAATAAATGTTATTTGCTTTTACTGTTTATTTGTTTAGTGTCTGTGTATGTTATTTAACAGTGTTCTTGAATGAACTGTGCCTTTTAACTTTCAAATGCTTTGATTTGGCTTTTTACTTACAAAGCGGCACAGAAGTTGTATCATTACAATTTTTTCTTTACGTACTTGCTGATACTTTTAACCAATATACCATTAGGATTTCTCTCCCCACCCAGAACTAATCTGTCTGTCGTCTAATCACCCTGTAAATAGTTTTACTCCCCTCTACTATTGTATCATCCCACATATCATGACTAGATTTACTGCTATGAAGGGATACAAGGATGTTACTTTCGACTGAAATATATTGCAGAACTTATCTCCTTATAATGTGAAAAGTGGTGAAAGGGGTATTTTGAGGGAGTGTTGTTTTGCTGGATTGTCTCTTGCGATATCATTAATAAGCTATTTAGAAATTTTTCATTTTATCACTTGATTTATGCTTTTTGATTTTGAGTAAACAGATTCTTTTCCAAAAAATCCTTTAATTTTAAGAACTTTTTTTTTGTTGGTTAATAACTTACAGAAAGTGAAAAATATACATCGAGAACATACACTCAAGTCAGATCAAGTGTCGGATTTATACTAGAGTTATCCAATACATAATCTTGAAAGTTTTTAATTTGTTTGTTTAGTTTTCATTTATTGGAAAATAATATTTACATTTTCTTATGCATTTGTTTTGTTTACTGTTATTTTATTGTATCGCGTTTAGTACTTTCGTCACCTCATTCAACTATGTAATCATATAGTGAACTTTTATTCTTAATTAAATACCAGTTCAAAATAAAATTATTTAGAAAAGCCTCTAAACGGCTTAGAAGTTATTGTGAAGTTAACCTGGCGACGTCTCAACAACTTACCCATTCTAAAGTGCGACATCAGTTCGAAATTTGTCACGTATGGCATAAAGTAAAATTGCACTGTGACAAATCTGAGACTATTATGAAGGCAAGTTCTGCTCGGGAAAGGATTAAGCCTATACATGACTGCGATGTAAACAGTCTTGATTTATTAAAAATTTATAATTTCAGTAGTTTCTAATAGCTGGAATCTTCTCACAGCCAAAGTAAATTCATTACTTCCCAATCAATCGTTCTTTTAAATTAATTCGAAGATCCTCTTAATGGTCTGTAAGTTACAGTTAAGTCACTTAGCGACGTCACAACGAATCCTCACAGAGTGAACATTACTCATTTCTAAGACACGACGTAACTTTTCAATTTCTCACGTGTGGCATAGCGCAAAATTACTTTGTGACTTAACTGAGAATTTATTTTAAAGATTAACTCTGCTCAGAATAGGACCAAATCTTGTCATAACTGCTAGGTAAACAGTCTTGATTTGCTAAAAAAATCGATAGTTTCAGTAGTTCTTAATGACTGACATCTTATTACAGCCAAAATGAACTCATCTTCCAAATCGATGAGTTTTGCAAATTATTTAGAAAACCCTTCTAATGGTCTGTGAGTGACAGTGAAGTCACCTAGCGACGTCGCAACAAAGCCACACGGGGCGAGCATTCACCCTTTTCTAAGACGTGACGTCAGTTTTCGATTTATGTCACATATGGCATCTCTGCAAAGTCTGAAAATCACAGTATGACGTTGCTATGACTTTGTTATGAAGATTAGCTGTGCACGGGGAAGGACAAAACCTCGCCATCACAGCGAAGTAAGCAGTCTTGATCTATTAAAAATCGATAATTTCAGTAGCCCTTAATGTCTGGCATCTTATTACAGCCAGAGTGAATTCATTACTTCCAAATCGATGGCTCTTTTACTATTTCACAACGGATGGGCTTCACTCTGTGAAGGCGATTATCCAACGGTGACACTGATTATGATAAATATCAATTTTATTCACTTCAAAACCTCCTTTATGGTCCATCTCATATTCAGAAAATCCCTTTCAAATTCGTTAAGTACCTTGTTTCTTACACCTGGAAAGGGGGGGGGAACATTTTTCATTCGGGGTATTTATATTTCATGTCGGAAAAGGGAGATTTTCTCACCCTGATAAATAATACATGAAGAAAGAATCAAAAATCCCGTTCGGGTAGAGAAGAGAACATTTTTTAAAACTTAAGATGGTATAGTTTTTGAGGCGAACGCTACATTGGATAGAAAAGAATTTGCGAGTATAATTCAGCTGCATAAATTAATAATAGAAAGCGTGGTTTTGTCCATACTGATGAGTTAAAAAGAAGCCGAGTTTGTATATCATTACATATTCGAATGTAAATATCCTCAAGCTATAAACATTTATTCTTATTTAAATCAATCACTTCAGTTATTATAAGTCGTTTCATATTTGAATTGAAATTCATTTCTACTGATAATACATTATCCAATTCAACTGTATTTACACTACAATTTAGATAAAATGATTCCTTGTACCTACATTTAATATGAAATGAATATAAACACAGTATTTTCAAGTTATTTCTAGTGTACGAAATAGTCCTAAGCTTGTTTAATAAAATCCAATATATATAATTGGTTTAATCATTCTTGTGTGTCTTAAAATCAATTTGATTGAATATTGATTGCATATTACATATAATTTTATCGGATGTGTAATTTTTACTCATGTCTTTCCTTTTCAAATTAAAGGATGAATTTTCGTTTCAACAAATGGGCATTAATGGTTTCTGAAAGTATTTGCTATTTACTACACTTCTAACAATTCGTTCAATGTTATTTTGTAGTTTGCTGGTTATGAAAAACCAAACTGTGAATACAAATATGTGTGGCAAACGAAATGGTAACAAGGTTATTTTCTTTTATCCCAATCGAGTATAAACCTGAAACGGTAAAAAACGATCAATAAATTTTAGATAGTATTCAGCGGTTAAATTAAGGAGTCTAAAGATTCTAAATTCATGGATTTCTCAACTGTGCTAGAATGAAATTTCTAAGCCTTAAAATCTTGCAAAAATTACTTATATAAATGGCTTTCATATTTTCTCTCTTTCATCAGTGATGTATTATCACTTATATTCCTCACATAAACTCCGAACTCAAAAATTATAACAAGATACTGTTTGAAGGAATAATTTGAAGACAGGAAAAGCGGCTTGCATCATAATGTCCTTTCTTTTATGATAAATAATTTATGATAATGAAATCTTTTATGATAATCAAGTGAAAGCAGAATTACTAAACATTGTCTTTTCCTTACGGTCCTGAAGGATTCAACAAAATCTTAATTTTCGAGATCTCGGAGAAAATCAAATTTTGTTTCAAAAACGATTAGCGATTAACTATGCTAATAATAGTTGTTAATAAATGGAATCTTTCTGAAGAATAAGACGTTAATATTATAGATAATGCAGTTTTGTCTGAAAATGAACCATTAAAGATGAAAAATGCAAATGTTCTTAAGATCATTTTTTATTTACTTGGATGATAGGAATTTATCTTCATTTTAAAAAGCGTGCAAATCAAGTAAAAAATGATAATAATGACATAAAAACTGGCTTTCAAAAGATGTTTCATTGATTTCAATCTTTTTTCATTGAAATATCTTATCATCTATTTAAAATGGTTGGACTTTATCAATTAATATGCAATTTTTATTCGTTATTGGTTGCGAAAAATTCATTTGAATCTTTTTCTTTGAAATTTCAAAAAACTGAGATAGGTGGTGTTGCTTTATAAGCGACGAAATTCATGGCTAAGAGGAATGACATCTTCTAATGTGGCCTAAGTCGTGTGACACTAAGTAGCATATTGGCTGAAAGCTACTGAATGCTCAGGGGTGATGACCACTTCTGAAGAAATATGTAGTTAAAGTGGACTTGAACTGCCACCTTAAAGATACACAAAATCATTTCTAATGCAATCAGAGAAGCTTCTATATAGTTAGAAAAAGTTAGTGCTTACAAGTCACAATTAAACTTCTCTAATTGGTGACTTCTTGCCTCTTCAACATGGCAGCGCGTACAGCCTTCACAGTGGCTATCGCCCTATCTCACTAGGTAAATAAATTACTAGCTCATTTTAAGGCAACCGGGATTAACTATGAGAAAAGGCAAACTAAAAGAAACACTAAAGAACAGTACTTATTATTGCGCAGCTCATGTAGTAAGTCCACCATCATTGTTACGTCCTGTCTTGGAATGGGAATTACCTTGTTCAAATTTTCTTTATTCTTCACCAGACCTTTCTTTCAGGTAGTGTCATTGTAAGAATCCAAACGCTGCACGTTTTGTTCTTCTATCCCAAAACTCGATGTAAATTCCCTGATAGCGAGTTATTTACTAGAGATACGAGAATTACTGCTCAGAGACCCTTTCAAAGAGAAATTAGCTTGATAAGGCCCAAACTATGCCAAAATGCTCATTCAGGCGCCCAAAGTACTCGTAGAGGCGTAAGGTTTTGGCAAAGCTGTCTTTCAGCTTTTCTCTGTAAATCTAATGCACCCTTTAGCTTAAGCGACTAAATTTACATAAATGAAATTTCATCTTTTTCATGTCTGTCCGTGAAGCATGACCGATGACGAGCATAACATGTGTTATTGAACAGATGTTAAGTGTGATGATCTTAGTAATGATTGATGTACGTCTCTGTTCCAGGTGAGCGGGAAAGAGTTGTCGAAGAACAGACACGAGGAGCTGGTGCGTGCGACCATGGAAGCCACTTCCCCTTCGGTGTACTGCGACAGCTGCACTCAGACCGAGTGGACGGGTGGCTGGGAGTCCCCGCCCATCGGCCTCTTTCCCTTCAGCCAGAACAACCTCATGCATTTCGGCAACGAAGACCACCACTATGAGACACTGGAAGAGGCCTTCGGACATGACGACGAGATGGGAGCCTGCGAACTGGAGTATGAGGTATATGCAATAAAGATGATTTGCTGAATAAGTACTTCTTTTAATAGGCAAACTTCATTACATTTTCTTGCACGCAAAACTACCGGGTAGACCATACGTTCCTTAGGGCTTTTAAAATCAGATAATATTTGTCGTAGTTAATATACGTTTCAGGCTTAAAAGGTAGACACTGAAAAAATTTACTATGGAGAGAGCTATTGTTGAGCAATCGAATCCAAACTAGCGGGAATGCATTTTTAGAAATAGAGCTTCGTGATGGACAAGTCCAAGTATGTTCCATCGCCACGAAACACAATTTTCAGCGCATGAAAGCAAGTGTGGAAGAAGGTGCAAGAAAATTAACCGAAAACAAAATGCGCGTATTTCTTGCATTAAAATGTTTTCGTTATGGTCATTGAGTCTAAATAACTGACCATCCACTTTTAAAATGGGATAAATTCCACTAGATTGGCATCTTTTGATAACAGCAAATCTCTTTATTTTAACTTTCATCGTCTAAGTTTCTATATCTGAGAAGAAAATTAACTACGACAAAAGCAGTTGATTTTTAAAATCATCTATAGGAATTAATGGCCTCCCTATGTAATACAAACATTATTAACTCAACTTTTCGATTCATCTTTTGACTCGTGTGCTCTTGTGATTTTTGTAATACAATTCTTCCACTGATTCAAATTATATATAGGCAGGGATGGATTAAAGTTTAGGTGCACCAGATGTGTCCCATTGTCTCCGTCTTAAGAGGGAACTTTTGAAATGAAAAATGAGTTTCTTCTTCCTTCACACAAAGCTTACTAAAATGCTTAAATTTTAAACATGCTTGATCATCAACAAGGCATTTGTCCGGAAGATCAGTTCCATCTTTATACATGCAGGAATATTCAAATGAGTCCGAACAAACCTTAAATGCTGCGCAGACATACCTTAACAAATCAGTTTTGCTTAGAAAGATCTAAATGAAAACGTTTTGTTTTCGTGCTAGGACGTTATTTAACCTAAAGTGAAATGGGCAACGCGAACGATCATTATTCTTGTCAAAGATGTAACGAAAAAGGAATGGAGTTGTATAGCAACGCTGAGAATGGGAGACACGTATTTAGAATATGAAGCAGCTGATGGAAACGGCTGAGGTGCGGTGCATTTACCATGGAAGATTTCAAACAGACGCGTGCCCCACCATGAAGTACTTGCGCTAAAGATTCTATGAAGCTGGACTTTTCAGAAGTAGTACTAACTGTGATCGAGCACTCTTGTGTTTCGGACACCTTCTGCAAGATTACACATGCATTGTTTAATAAGCCTGTTTCATAAGCCATATCTGCATTCATTTAATTTTTATTCTTGTATCTAGCGTCTTGAACTGACAGACAAATCCGGCAACTTATAACTTTTTTTTATTCTTTATCTCTATTATTTTGATGTATTTTTTTCATACTGTTTCGCTTTCTGTGTTGCTCTTATGTTTGTTCTTGGAAAAGTGTAAGTTTTTTTCCATTATTATTTGTTTTTGTCCTTGTTATATGCATTTACCTTTTAAAAAAATTCACCTCCATTCATCGAAACCAGAAAGCAGCCAAATGGTTCTAAACACGGGGATGCAAGTGGTGTAATGTATTATAATGTAATGTATCTCTAGCTTGTGAACATGTTGCTGCCGCTTACATGTTTCTATGGAAACCCGATTTGTTTTTGTACGTCTGAACTATGGTTAAAGTTTGTCGAAACACTTTCGAACCACCCTTCATGCACATATACAAGGGAATTCAAAAGCCCGTAGACAAACTTAAAGAATAGGTCATGCATACTGAAACAAGTCATTTTTACAATAGAATATGGGGTCGCACACGCAAAGGGGGATAGCCACAAGGGGTTCTTTGCCAATGATTTAAGTAAAAGAAATGGATACACCAAATTAAGTGAGAGAATTTGTTCCCTTGGTGGGTACATAAATGGTGTGGGGTCGAGTTACCTCCACTCCTATGACTATATGCGCCTCCTTCGGGGAGGCGTGGCCGGTAATGGGTATTAATACTCCCACCTTAAATTTCGACTGCTGTCGTGAAGACTGTTCTTCACTTGACCTTGTATGCTTCAGATGGACGAGGATAGCTCTTTCATGCTTATACTTGGAAATCCCCCCCCCCACCGGGGAGCATCCCGAGTACGGGGATGAGAAGACACCGGATAAGTAAGAGGGTTCTCGCTTCCCTGATGGGCATAGTAATGGTGTGAAGTTGAATTACCTCGGATGGAACGTACCTCACGTGGGAGGAGTTCATTCATTCAATACCCAGGAGAGCCAACTCAACCATAAGGTTTTAGAGTGGACGATGATGGCAATTATCACTCCACCATTAGATTCCGACTGATGTCGCGACGACGATCATTCATTTGACCCCAGATGCTTAGACAGGGCGGGGAGAGCTCGACTTGTGGTTGTGTTTATACATAGAAATTATCCCACCGGGGACACCTCAAATATGGGGATGAGAAGCCGCCGGATAAGTAAGTGGGATCTCGCTTCCCAGGTGGGTACAATAATGGCGGTGTTATTCTCTGGGCCCATCGCTAATGAGCAGTGGTGCATGTGTCGCTCGTAAAGACGGCTATTATGCGTTCGACCTCAGAGCCCGTGTTTATTGTTGCAGCGGCCGGTCTTTCAGTATTATCCAGATGCTGCAGCAGGGCAAGGTTTATCTTTGTGGTTATACATAGAAATTAAATATGTAATTTTAAATTACTCAGTAAAATTGATAAGTATTTTTCGTAAGTTGTTAATTAAATCAATACTAATTACAAAATATAAATATAAAATATATAACAATTTTGTCATATGAAATGAAATTATAATTAATGAAATAATTATAATTAATGTGAAAATTATTCGATTGTAAAATATTTTAACATTAATCAGTTTTAAATACCAACACAGATAACTCGCGATCTACACGTACACATGTGTAGTATCTTCAAAGAACCCCTTCCTAAACTAGCTTAACCAATTCCTGTATACAAAGCCTTGAGAGGACTCTCAAGTTCGTAATAACCCTACACTAAGCTTGCAGTTTTCAAGTACGGATATCCTCTAAGTTTTTGAAATGTTTGAGAACCATGGCGACATAATTTTCTTTTAAGCCACCTTTCCGCAATAGTTTCACTCCATATTCGTGAATGTGCACAAATGTTTCCAACACAGGAGTCAGAAAGTACTTTGAAAATATATCCGGCGTATGAAAACTTTGTCTGGATCAGAACACTTCAGTTTGCCGATATTTCAAGCTCAGAGTTATTTGCGAACACATTTCTGTGTAGACGAACGCGTTTCGAAACTTTTGCAAACATTTGCCCGCATTCTTGAATATACGGCCAGACTCTATTGATGAGAAGGCAAATACTGCACATATTCGGAAACGTCCTTTAGCTTTCGGAATATTTGGTTGTATTCACAAACCTATAAAACCGGAGAACTTTTGCGATTAGTGCAGTTATTCTCTGTAGGAAGAACAGAATATTAACCCTTTGCACTCGGATGGCCTTCAATCTACGCGGTGAATCATTTCAACGTTTCTTGATTTCGGTAGTTAAAAACATATCGACGGAGTTGTAAAAAGTCGCAGAGTAATTTCTCGGAAAACATCAACTCATGCAATTATATTCACTTTCAAAGCAATAAAATGAGCCTTTGTATTCAGTACATAGTCATGCATCTAAATACTTTTCAGCGTTCAAAGGGTTAATCTAGGAAATCAAGTCACGCTTATGAATTTGTAATGAATATTTTACGAAAAATATTACGTATTCACTTAGTGATACAAAAATGAAAGCAAAGAACTAAAATAGCTCCCATGAAAGATTTTGTTAAAAAGAAAAGTATCACTTCATAACGAAAAATAATTGATCGCCGCACTTAAAATTCTTTCAAATACTGAATAAATTTGGAAGCAATTATTATCATCGGTTTTTTTTTTTTCCTTTCTTCAGATGAAATCCTGTAATGTTGGCAGTGCTTTTGGTGAAACAGGCTTATGTTCATCTTTATCAAGCCAATCATTGAGGGTTTAAATTTGAAAAAGGTTGTTCTCCTTCCATTAGCATTTCTGAAAATTTGGCATTTCCATTTGAGTCCTTTCCAAAATTCGCTATTGAATTAAGAATAAGTATTTTAAGAATACATTTCAAGCAATTGCGCATCCCAAAATTGTAAGTAAAGGTTACTGAATAAAATTTGCGAAGCCCATTTTAAAAAGGTTGTCCAAAGAAGTATAGAGAAGTATAAGAAGTATAGTTTAAATTTGAATAAGGCGGCTTTCTTTAAACTTTCCTAGAATCTAGGCGAAATTCAGAAGCATTATGGTTAAAAAAATAAATTAACCTAGCGATGTATGTCTGCAATCAGAAAATCTAACGTTCGAACCTCAGTTGGGGGGAGGAGGCAGTTTCAGCTTCGTGATCGAAAAATAACATACTCATATCTTTGTTCCTGCAAAGCTTTGTTGTGTGCTGTAAGTTGTAGTAGTCAAATGTTGTGGGCACAGCTGCCTTCATGTTAATGCGGCTTGGTAGTTGGGAAATCAGTTTCCAGTTCGAGCGTGGTCCTAGTCCTTGGACTATACGGTAGAACCGCGGGAATTCGAAATTCCGGGTAATCCGAACATCTTTTTTTAATTTTCTGAAAAATGTTTGCTGAAAAATAAAGGAAAAATAACAATGACGTATCAGAAACAAAGTTAATGTTTATTTCTAACTCAAAAGAAGAATTCGATTTAGTCTTTAAGAATGAGTACAGCACCTTAATGAGTAGAAACAAACTCAGATATCTTCTTCTTACCCTCAACTTGTTTGCCACGGTACCGCGCGTGCTCTTTCCATACGCCCTCACAGAGCACCCAGGGTCTCTCTCCTCTATTGCATTTGGTATATCAAGGATATTTTACCATTTTACAAAGGATTTTTTTTCTCGAATTCCCCGGAATCCGAGCAAAAGTCAGCCCGATTAGTTCGGATTCCCGGGGTTCCACTGTACTTCAGAATTGTGAGATCAGTCTCCGAGCCCTCGTGTCACACAGAACATCGGTGGAAAAACTGAGTTATGAATTTATCCCTCTCTCTATGCGTCATTTGAACAACTAGACAGAGATATAGGTACTCAAGTTGGCTTTTCCTTGAAAAAAAGGACGTTAAACCATTACTCGACGATCTAACAATATCATGTTCTCTTTCTGTTTGACTTCAGAATGAGGTTTTATTTTTGCAAGGCAATAAACTGTTTAGAACTAACAAAGTTAAAATAAAATTTTGAGAACCAACTAGTGACAGAAGTGAGGAAAACCTTTTATTCCTGTAGCCACATAGTTCATATTTGACCTCCGTGTATCAGTTTTATTTTTATTGTAGCCTATATTTGGCATTCATGTTAGAAATGATGGTGCTAACCCATAAAATTAAATTTTGTAGCATTCAAGTCATTTGGTGCAGCTGTTAACGCCAATTGAATTGAATGAGTCAGGAAAACAAGCTTTGTTGCCTTGACATTCTAGGAATTCTTAGCGCATGTATCAGGACCTTCAGTAGAGTCAAATTAATTGATTTCGTGGTGGAGAAAATTTTAGCAGCGTATGCGTCCGTCAGAATGGCCGCGGTGGCCTAGTGGTAAGGCGTCGGCCTTGGAGCCGGAGGGTTCGAAACCCGATTCCACTAAAGATCCATCGTGTATTGGGCCTCTTGCACCTTAAATCATACGTAGGGGGCCAAACGTCCTTTCGCTGGTATGGTGCGGAAGTTTGGAGAGGGGGTACCATTTTGTCCTCTTCATCTGACCGCGGTTCAAAATTACGAGGTCCGTCCTAAAATAGCCCTCGAGTTCAAAACGGAACGTTAATATAATTAAAAACTAAACTAAAAATGCTTCCCCATCAGGTTTCTCAGTAGATATAAAGTAAAACCAATGAAACTACCTGTGTCTAAAATATGTCATCAAAATGTACCGAACAAATGTGTTAATTTGTTTCCGTACATAATCCACATTTGAGGATCGAAAAAAGACCCTGGAATGAAACTGGGGCCATGAGCGGAAAAAGTTTAAAAAATCAACCGTGCATCATGCTCTCTGCCTTCTTAGCTTGCTGTCAACGGTTTATGCAAAGAAAGGTTTTCAAAATCTTAACACTCTTAATTGCCAAAAATTTACTTTTAGCAATCTAAGTATATGCTGGCATCATATTTTGTTTGATGTCAAATCGAATGTTTTTGAAGTTATAAATTGCACATGTTTCTCTGTTTATATGACCTTCTCACCTTCGATTACCAAATTTGAACTCACTCTGATAAAATGTGGGGAGTATGTCTAGATTAATAGATCGATTGCACGCTATCAAAGGTTAAAGAAAAATTGAGTGTGAAATTCATCTTCTTGTTTGAATATATTTGTGAAACATTTTAACATTTATAGCAATGTGATCTTTTATATTTTTAACGAATTTCATCTCGTAACAGTCGATTTTTTCCCCTTATTTGTTGGATAAAGATATTGGCTATATTAAATAGTGTTTCTGTTTTCAACTTAATTGTTTAACTTCTACCCTGATCCTTGACAGAAATCAACCAATCTTATTTTTATTTGACTTGTAATCTACGTTACTGGAATGCATTAGTGTCAAGAATTTAATCAGTTGGCGAAATTCAAAATGAATTTTGGAAATACATTCCAAATAATGCAACGTGTAGCTATGTCTCGAGATAAGATTAAATAAGTTTGTGCAGTTTCGATGCTCTTTTATCTTGACAGAGGATCTTGCACCACGATAACGGACACATCTAATCTGATCTAAATATTTTTGTATTGTGATAAAAACTTTTATGAAATTAAAAACGTTTCGGTACTGAAAATCTTTTTTCAGACCTGAATGCGTGTTATATTTGAGTTGAATGTCTTTTACTATTTTCAATAAATATTTTGCTCTGTTGTAATTAATTAATCATTCAGGATTGTCGCTCTCCAGCAAAAGAAAATCCTTTGCTGGATAGCAACTTTTACAGAGTCTTCATGTACAGAGTTGCTATAGTTAAAAGTTCACCCACTTAGAAAACTCTAGGGTTGGTTCAATGCCTCCAAATTAAATAACATTTATCTAGAATGTACTACAAGTGATGCACTCTATGAAAACAAGAAAAAGTAATGCGAGGTGGTGCACTGTTTTGCATAAAAACTATATTTTAAAGGGAAAGGAGCTTTAAGTTCAGAAACGAATTTCGGCAGCGTTTTTAGATCAACTAAAAGAAACTCAAACGAACTATTAAATTTTGCTTTAGTAATAATAAAAACTGCAAAAATCACCCCAGATATTGGCGCAGCGCCACCTATTGACTAAAATTTTAACTTTTTTCTCCTCTTTTTTTTCTGGCTATCATAGAGCGCATCACTTGTACTACATAATAGTGAAATTTTGTTTCGTTTGGAGCCCTAGAACTAGTGTTCCTTAAACATCGATAGACTATCGATACTAACAAAGCGAAGTCGATAGTATCGAGTTTGCGGAACTATCGACTGAAACAATCGATAGAATCGACTTTCTCAAAATTATCGATAGTTTTCACTCGGGAAATTCTATCGATAGGCACATTTTCAGTCGATAGTTTTAAAACTATCGACTTGAAATATGGATAGTTTCAAAACTATCGACTGAAAGACCGCCTATCGATAGTATTTCCGGAGAAAAAACTATCGATAGTATGGACAGTTTTGAAACTATCGATAGTTAAGTCTAGTTTGGGAAAACTATCGACTGCACTATCGATAGCTGAGCCATCGATGTATAAGGAACACTACCTAGTGCTTTCTCAGTAGGAGAACTTTAATTACAGCAACACTAGACTTGACATTTGGGGAAAGGATGGAAGTTTTAGACAACCAGAAATCTCGCCTTGATTACTTTTTTTTTTAAATTTTAGCTAATTTAGCCTTGAAACTCAAGCTCTATAAAATATTCGCAATTTGAAGTTAGCACGTACGGTTGAATTCAATGAACATTAGCTAAATAATTTAATTGCTACTAGCATTGACATAATGATGATGACATCACGGATTTCCATTTTGCAGTCTTAAACTTGAGCTTTTCCTAGGTATATTAAACTTTTCAAGTTAATTTTTTTCAGAATAATTTAAAAACTTATGTCAAACATTGCGAAGAATTTCGTTTCAAGCAATCAAAAACATGATGTTTCTCTTCTGTAATAGTTGTATGTTAAAGGAAGGAGAAACTCCAACTCGTCTCTGTTTATTGAATTTGACAAACGCATTTAAGTGATTTTCTTGACACAATGAGAATCAATGATACGCGTTTGATTGCTTTTTGTTTTTCTAAATGAGAGTATTTTCAGTGTTTAATTTTTTACAAGAGTCTTTTCTAGTGGTACATATTTCTCGGGAGGATTTCACCCTTCTTCTGATGGGGTTTTAAATGTTATAATAATTGCGATTTTTTTTTAGTATGAGTGGATGTATGGATGTGGGCAATTCCGTATTTTAAAATTTCCTTTATAATTAGTTTTAAATATTATTTTAAAATTGCAAAATATAACAGAGAAGAATCAATACGGACTTCAACCGAATATAAACACAACGCGTACAGTCAACAAGGCGAGTTGAGCTATGTTCATCTAGCCCCGTTGACGCCAATTGGAATCATGGTATTTTAGGGAACATAAAAACCCATATTTTAAAGTAAATATTTATCAGAAACAGCTCAAAAAATGTTTTAACATATATAAAAATGATAAAAATGAAATTGTACCTGTAATTTCATTTAAATTATGTTGAAATTAATATTTATTTTGACATCTTTCGCTGAATGACGTGAAGTCCAAAAAAGCATTTTTTAAATAGATAAAATCGATAGTGCAGCCAATTATTGGTAAGAAGAAAAAATTTATTTGAAAAAGGGGAAAATGCGACGAATTTAATGATGTCCATTTGGTATCAGAGGCAGGTTTAGAGGTCGAACAAAAGAATAATGAATATGATGATTCACTGGGACTGAAAGGGTTATCTGCCATTGTCCCTTTTTTGGGACGCTTGTTTTCACCTAAACAGTGCAATTTTTAGCTTTGATTGTTTCATCTCAATGTTGAACTGACTTCAATAAAAGGTACAAATCCTATAAAAATAATTTTTTATTTAAAATATAATTAATTCTAATTAAAAGTTTATTAATCAGTTTAATTTAAAAAATTTAGAAATAGAATTTTCTTTCATATTATCATATTAATGTAACTTTTTTAGAAATGAAATAATAGACTTTTAGCAGATAATAAGTTAATAGTGAAAACAATTCTGAATAACACACTTTCGCTCGGTAACAGGCATAGTTAACTTCTTTTTCCTTCTTTCGATCTTCAAAGACACTGCTCTTAGAGTTTCTAGAAATTTAGCCTCGATTACTTAAACATTTCGAAATAAAAGTTTTTGAAACATTTTTAAGCAGTTTCTTTCTTTTTTAAACTCGCTTTAATCTAGTTACAACGTCTGAATTTATATCCATAGGAAGTGACACTATATCGAAGCCACTGTGAAGAAAAACTGGGTCTGACTCTTTGTTACGCCTCTCCAGATGATCCTGAAACTAATATATTCATAAGTGAGGTAAGACTTTTTATCATAATATTAAATGATCTATTCAGTCTTTGCAACAACTTTAGTATTTACCTTTTGTCAATGAAACTAAATAAAGAAAATACGATTTGAAAAGAACAGTGGACAAGTGCTGATACTCTCTGCTTGACTATCTAATGAAGAAAACTGTAACGTGTATTAGATGACTGAGACAGAAAGAATATTGCTCAGAACTACACCCAAGCCCTCCCTCCTTCTTGTACCTACTCCCAGCCGTATTTCCGCATTCAAGGACCAGCAGCGCCCACTCAAAATGTAGTGGAGTGATAGAATTTAGGAAGGGTTTAATATTCGGCGCTCTACTCCACTCCACGCCAATCGTGTCTGGTTTCCAAATTCACACTCGATTATGGCGCAGTACCACACCATTGCGTGGCATGGAGCGGTCGTGGATGACCGGCTTTAGGAACATGTATTAGATGTATAAGACAGAAGGAATATTGCTCAGATTTAAGCATTTCGGTGAGAAGTCGCCCTACCGACTACGCTACTGATTGTTAAATCATACTAAAAAGATAATTATCGAGTTAATATGATTTGAAATGGAATCATCGATGTCTTTATGACGATTTCATTTATTAGCTGATTAAACTTTATTCGACGGCATTACTTCTTCTAAAGAAGTGATACGTGAATGGTCTTATGCCATAAGGCTTACATCAGTTGGCAGGCTCGTATCGAGTCGTGAGATAAATACTTTATTATTTAGTAAAGATATTTAAAAAAACAATCCAGACTGGTTACATGGAGAGTTTCGAAACGTGATTTTTTTTTCAAAAATGTTCTTTCAAATCTAAATCGAAGATTCTAATATCTTTCATACTTTACTCACTTTTATTTTCCTATTTTCAACTTTTCCACAAAGTATGAATACTTTTGGTGGTTTCAAACCAACAGCAGTGGACCTTTGCCTCTACTTTCTGAAGCTTTGAATTGCATTATTAATTGTTAATGTGTTACGTAAACAACTGGGCGTACTATATTTTCCGAATATCGTAGGCAAATGTAAAGCGAATTCCGTGGCATTCTTTCCTACATCAAATTAATTTTTCCGGAAGAAAAGATACGCCATTCTCGCATTCAAATTTTTTCTTAGGTTATCCGTACCAGAGATGAAATATGATAGCTACTTTTGTTTTTCATACGTCAGAGATTATTCGTCCTATAAACTTTTTATCTGTGCCTTTAAAATTTTAGATGCACTGAAATGTTAAATGCACTGAATGTAATGTTTAAATGCACTGAAAACGAAACATTTTTGCTCACACTTCCAACATAGCAATGCAAGAGTCAAATGTGTCCGCTTATTTTTGTTTCCAGATTGAGCCTGACAGTTTAGCTTCTAAAGATGGCAGAATCATGGAAGGAGATCAACTACTACAGGTAAGTAATACTACGAGCGAAAATACTAAACTAAAAGATTATTTTGAAAGATCAGGAAATTAACTAGTCTTTTAAGAAGCATGGTCATCGTAGAATAGACACCCATACAGGCTCAATGCATAACGATTCTGTCTGTTCTACATGTGGTCTACAGTTCTGTACATGCTTTATGTTTATGCCTAGGAACCTCATCACCTTGGAAATGTCAAATTATACGAGTCGTTCGCATCTTAATTCAATTCACATACTCTTTCGTGTCTTATTCTAGTTTTTAGGAATTTCTGTAACAAGTATAATTGCAAAAGCTCAAAAATGAATGAAAGTGCAGGTTAATTTCTTCATTAAGGCAGCATTATTCTAAAATTAAAGAATTTGGTTAGTTCAGGAAGGCAACTAAGTATTAACTTCATAGTATGCCACATGTTTGTTTTTCCGAAGCACCAGCGATGTTACTTGTCAATAATTTAATATGAATATATATCTTAAAGCTTACAGATCTTGGAAGGTAACAATTCCTTATTAACTATAATCAAGTACAAGGGATAAGAAAATGTTATGCAAAATCCTATCCCAAATCCTTTTATTTTAGCTCTTAAGTAATTGGAAACTTTTTTATGAAATACATTATACCGGGCTTATGTTAAATCCTAAATTTATGCGTTTGGTATTATTCTTTTCAGAATTTATCCATATTTAATTTGATGCTCTTGGAATTTCAAAATTTGAGTTCTTTCTAAAATTATACGCTAAAACTTGTCAATTGTAAAAATATTTCCGCTTCTCATGCATAAATAGCAGTACAATATATTTCTGAATAGCTTCGAAACGTTATTTTAATTTCTTTAATCTTCGTTAATTTAATTTCTTTCGCAGATCTCTTTTAATTGTGCAGGTGGTAAAGCCACCGAGTTCAGCTGCAGCGAAGAGGTAGTTAACGGAAGGGGTTGGGCCCCCGTAGGAGTGTGTGTGTGTATATACAGTGGAATCTCCCTATAACGAAACCGCTTGGTTCCAGTTGAAAAATTCGCTATAGAGAAAATTTCGTTATATGGAGATTAGTGATTTTTGCAGTTATTTAAGTAAATGTTACAAACCTTTTAGTATGTGCGATAAGTTCAAAAATATTTAATTATGACTTTCAATTAAAAATGAAGTAATATTTATTATAAATTTGTTAAAATTATACTAATTTTTATTGCATAAATAAAATGCTCAAAAGCGAAGACAATTCACCAATTTAGAGAAAAATGCGTATTGTCACATCCATTTGCTGTTTCCACCCCTACTCCACCCCGATTTTTGGAATCTTGACCCGTAGAAATGTTGCTCCCTCTGTAGAAACCCAGGTCCCCACAACTGCATTACCCTTCACATAGCATTCTATTGTTATGTGTTATCGCTGGAATGAACAATGCGAGTGGTTCCAGAAACAGGCACGTGTGAGCGATTTGTTTGCACAGAAATTAGCAACTTTCTTCAAAAATGACAAAAATCGAAAAGATAAAGGTCTGAGAAAATTTGCTATAGGGAGACAACCACTTCGTTATATGGAGAATATTTTGAATGTTATTTAACATTCCGATTAAAAGTTTCGTTATAGGGATTAATTCGCTGTAGGGAGACTTCGTTGTAGGGAAACTCTACTGTATATTGAATTTTGAAAATTTAGTTGAACATTTGAACCCATTGTTATCAGATTTTATTCAGTCTATTGTAAATTAATTGTTTGTTTCTTTTTCTGGTACATTATGAAGGATTTAAATGTGTATAATTTAATTTCTTTAGGTTAATGGGATTGATGTCCGCAATAGAGAACAAGCGGTAGCTCTGTTTTCCAGCAAAGAGCCAGAAATAACGCTTTTACTATCTAGACCAAGAATGCAGGTAAATTTTCTGTCACTTTTGAACTGAAATTATAAAAATGTGTTTCTAGGCGTATTCAGTGTATTTTCTGTGATAAGTCATGTAAATCATTAAAATATAATTTGTACTAAGTACGCACATTTTAAAATGAAATTTAAAATTCTCAGAAAATATTCTCAGGCCTGCGAACCTTAAAATTGCTTGTGATACAATAAATTTAATCTTAATTAATTCACTGGCATATACTGGCAACTCCAAATCGAAAATAGTGCTTTAATTTTTTTTTAACACTCAAGAAATGCAATAGAATGTGATTCTATTCCTCGCCTTCATTATAATTTCCGTAACTTGTTTTAAAGTGAGTAAGATGTATTTTGATGTGTTGAAAAAATATACAGAAAATACGTTTTCCTGCAAAATATTTAATGTGGAAACTCGGATGTTATCAAATTATGGTCCATCGAAACATCTACATTTTTGAAAACTGCAATTGAACAATTTTGCTCTTCGCTATTTTTTTAATCCAGGCAAACAATGAAAATTTGATTCGAAATTTCGATGAAATAATTTTCCAGCATCGTTATTTGAATTGCATTTACATTTGATTATCGTATAATATTGTGGTTAATTTTATTATTTTCTTTCGTCAAACGTGGTTTATAACAGTTTATTTAATATTTTAATTACCTGTTAAATGCTTATACATACATTTGTATCGCTTTCATAATTAAAATAGCGTGTGTGCAATTAATTATTTATAGGGAGAAGATGATGAAGACGACGAAGATGAAAATTTGAGACTTGAAGACTTTTCCAAAGAACTTTACATGGTTTTGTATATTCTTTACTATAAAAGTTTTAAATTCCTTTTTTCTTGCTCATATATTAAATACTATATAGTTATTTACCATCTCATCAGAGAAGTGATTGCAACATACAAAAGACTGGTTCAAGTAATCTAATAAAGTTTTTTAAACAGTATTCATGTCAACTTTTCTGAGGAAAAACTTTTGTTTTAAGCTTTAACAATAAAGTATGAGTGCAGTGATCACAAAGTGGCAGGTATTAAACTGTTAATAATTCTAGAATAAACGTTGGCAATTCCCATTTAACCGGGAATATAATTTTAGAGTTTGAATATGCTCATTAGATATTTAATTTGTGAAGTATTTTTCCAACCAAAGTGTGATTTTATAAATCAAAAACGCTGTATTGTATAAAAATATTATCACTGCGTTTCGAATATCGACGTGCTTTTTCTAAATTTCTGCTGCATATCCTTAATCTAGTTTTTGTAAAAACTTACTTCAGTCTTTAAATAATAATGAAAGAATATAACTTTTTTTGTATTCCGTATGCATATCACATCACACGCAGTTTTAAAAACTACTTAGATGATTTTTTGAAAAAATGAATATGTCCTTGTAAAAACTTTTAAGAAAAAGCACTTTTGAAATGAAAATGACTTTTAGAAACAGAAAATATTTCTCAATTTTGAAGTCATTCATTTCAGTATAATCTATGACACAAGTAAAGTAAGTATTTGAGAAACGTTTTATCTATCAGTGTTCAGCGAATTTTGTAGAATTGCACCTCAAACCTTAAAGAGCACAGATTAGAGAAAACTGCGTCTTAATGCGAAAAATAATAATATTTTAAAAAAGCAACCATAAATTAAATTTTCTTCATCTTTTTGCATTTTATCCTTATATTTATTCTTTAAAAATCTGTTTTTTCTTGTTTGTTTCTTAAAAATGAGCTTATTCAAATTTTTATCATCAATGAGACATTTTATCATTGATGACTTTCTCTACTGTTTGTCTTTGAACTACATATGTGTATTCTTCTCTTTTAACTCAAAAAATGCTGCATTGTGCATAAGTAATCTGTAGTAGAAATGATTGACTAGTGATAGGGTGATTTTGTCGGAGCGTATGGTCTTTACGGACCACAATCTCCGAACCTAATAATTAGAAAAAAAATTGGGCATAATTCGAACTGCTTTAACCTAATAAATTTACTTTCCGTATAGGGCTGGATCATTAGTTATTGAAATAGAAATGATTTTGAAGTAGCTAAGTAGAAGTTAATGGAAAACTGCTTTCATAAGGATTGATAGATAGAAGTGCCGATGCATGCATTTATAAAATGTGTAACTCCCCATTCGGAATGTGCAGTTCCTAATTTGGACAAAAATTTCGCGTTTTATTCTAATAATTTTGAAAACTGGTGTCCTGTAAACTTTTCTCCCAACTTTGATAAAGCTTTGTTTATTCCGAATTTACGCTACCTATGCGTGAACTAAATGAATTATCTATTTCATGCACTCTATCTATTGTTGTTTTTTATTAAACTTATATGGAGGGTTCAGAGTTCAAGTGAGCCAAGTTTATGATATTCATTTCTGAGGAAACAGGTCTCAAAGGTGATTAGCTGCATTTCAAATAACAGTGGACTTGTAATTTTCCTTGCTGCCTGGTGGATACAAATGGAATTATGGACTTGAATAATTATTATTACACAAAAATATATCATTTATATACTAAGACGGATGTGTTAGTGAAAAATGGGCAAAACATGGACTTGGTTCAATTTAACTCTGAACCCTCAATATATGAATCAGCAGTTTTAAGAAGGGAACTATTCCAAAAACTGTTTCCTTGAGGAAATTTTACAATAAAAGAGTCTAATTTTTATTTATTGTTTTTAACCAAACTTTTAAATGAGATCTTTAAATTAGTGGTTTACTTAGTGATTGTCGTTCCTTTCTTACAGTTAACACTGAGCGTTAATATGATAACACACGTTTTCTGAAGTTCAGTGCGCTTCGATTTGTTGACTTTTGTTCCTTTCTTTCAACTGCTGACTTATATATGAGAAAAGACAAAAGCTTCTTTGTGTGTAAAAATTGTCGATAAGCATTCACTTTAGATGAAGAGTCCAAGATGGCTGACAGACAACTATTGTTTGTTTGTTTTTACTTTCAAGAGAAAAACAGCTACAAAACGAAAGAAAAAAAGATTGGACTCCAAAGTTTAACAACTTTAATCTGTACGACAACTTCTAAGTTTTCCGTAAATTACATTTAATATTTTATCCATACATGGTCTTTCTCAGGTTCTTATATACAATTAAAACATTTTTAATCATTTTAGTGAAAATTCCTGTAATTACCTATTATTTTTGACAACATTTTTCTTCCAATTTCGTAACAGACGATCAGAGCTTGTCCAAGTATTAAAGTTTTGATCCAATTGCCCTTTTTCTGGGAGATTTATGCCTCTTTCTTAGCTATTACAAAGAGTTTTCACATTATGTGATTAAATTATCAACAGTACTTTTAACAACACTTAAAATGATAGCATTCATAGTTAAAAGGTTTGAATACGCCGTAAACATCTTATTAAAACAATTCTTATCTTGACTGAATTGTTGGCATGTTTATACATTATATTCAATGCACCGAATGGTTCATTTTCATTAATAAACATTTCTGAATTCAAAACTACAAAGTGGAAGCTATCTGATAAAGTGCGGCTTATATTTCTGATTTATAATAAAGCCTCATTTGTCATACCTCTAGAAAAATATTTTAAGTTGTTGAATCCGAAAAGTTTATTATGTGAAATTATATGTATCGGATATAAATTTTAATGATTTCTTGTCATTGTAGATTCAACAACGGCGCAACGGATCTGATGTACAAGAAGTGAAATGTGACACTGAAAAAGAAAATGCTGTGAACACTGAATCTGCCAAAGAATTTGGTTACAATGGAAGTCGCATACTTCTTCCACATGGTACAGTTCCTAATTCAGAAAATATCTGCCAGTCTTCAACATTTAAAAATGGTGAGCCTGTTTCCGAAAAATGTGCCAGTACAAGCACGACAAGTTTATATGATGTCAGTCCTGAAAAGAATTTTTCAAAGCCAAATCAGATAGATACAGGACAACAGCAACAGTCGGAAGACGATTCGAAGTAAGTAGCAGTTCAAATGAAAGCACAAATTCTTAACAATTCAAGTTATTATTAAATATTTTTAATCAATTATGTTTTGCTTCATTTGATCCTTCCCATGATATGAGGGACAAGAGAAAACAAAATGTACTTTTAGACTAACTGTTCCATATTTTATCATGCTATCAATTTTTTCCTCTGAAATGGGTTGAAATATTTTATTAATTGCCCGAAGAGCTTTTCTGAAAAATACGACCCTTTCAAGTACAGTGCATTTGACTTTGGCTTGAAGCATATGTACTTCTATGGTAAATAAGGCTCCATAGAGAAAATGGCTTAATGGAAGAAATAATGTACCACTAAGCTTAAAAAAGTTAAACGAGAGTCTACCACAGAGAAAAAAAAACCAGAACCTTATAGCAGTTTGCACCATCAGGTCTGCAGAGAAATCAATAAACAAATTTTCTTTTTTTAAATATAAACGTCGTAATTACCATCACTAGGATAGAAAGAGCCAAACTGTATTACATCCTGGTCTTGTTTGATGTATTGCATTTTTCTACTTCGTATATGCTATGATTCTGAAATACTTTTGTTTTTTCAGGGCTATATCCCGTGTTCAGTCAGATACCAGCTTAGACAAGGAAATGGCTGCACTTAACAAAGAAATGCAGAGTATCCAAATTGAGTGTGAATCATTAGTCAGCCGTCACATCAGAGAACAATGGTTTAGATGCCGCGCTGGACATCAATATGTGGCTTTTGGCGATATTAGGACATCTACTGTAGAGCCTTCCCAATCAACAACTATACCGACTTGCACAAGTAACGATGCAAAAGAAAGTTCTTCAACTCCTGCTTTACCTGTCCTTCCAAATGAAAAGAGCCTTTTGAAACATAAAAAGGAAAGTGTTGCACAATGGGTGAAAAGTGTGGCCTTTGAAAGTAAGCCCAAACCTAAGAAACTTGGTAATGAGTCCTTGATGAACTCATTCACTGGGGAGATTTCGGCTCGTGGAGCCCCGCTGACCCTTGAGCTTGTTCCTATACCAGACTGCAACAATGGAAAATTTCCTGAGTACGAAGAAACTCATCAAAATTTCCCTAATTCCCCAAAGCTTGTAGATAAAAGCACACAATTGTGTGAAAGTGACGTTGCAAGTGTTGTCAGTTGTGATACTTGTCGATACTGTCAAGTACTTGTGAATCAAAAATCCTTATCTAGGATCTCAGATCAAAGTACTCGTTATCTTCCAAATTTTGAGTACAGTAATCCACAGCCACAGCAGCAATTTCAGTGGCAGGGTACCTCAAGAGGTATGAGTAGAACCACAAGCAGTGATCCTTTCGTGGCAGAACCTAGTAAATTACCTGTCAAACCAGCAAGTATTGCTGGGAGGGATTTTGTAGACCGTCAAGTGGAAAGGAATAAAAATTATGTAACATTTTATCCTTGTGCCACTATGTACACTAATCAGGAAAATTTGCAACATACCATATGGCTTCAGCAGCAACTCTTTCGACAGGCGTTGGCTCAGAAGCATTACAAAAAGGCTAGTACTATACCAACTTGCGCTGTACCCAATCTTAAACAGTGGAATCAGAAATACCCTTCATCCTCATTGGACAGTTTACCACCTTCCAAAACTGCAACTCATCCTTCCTATGTGCCGACTCCTGGCTTATTAACGACTGAACCACCAGGATTATCTGTTTTAAAAAGCCCTGGTAATTTTATTTTGTATTCTTATTACATCAATTGAAAATACACTAGTAAACGACTGTTCCATTCTCGACAGAAACAAACCGATAAATTTCTAAGCGAAGTAACTGCACTACAAGGATGTGAATTGTATAATCTTCGTTAATATTCAAAAGTAATTAAATCAATTGTTAGTCATAATCTTTTAATGAAGAAAACATTGAAAAAATTAATTAAAAGACCGAAATCAAATTAAGATACTTTAATTTGTTAATTTCATTTAGGTCATTAGAACTAAGGAGGGTATATTTTCTTAACTTCAATCTAGACCACTCCAGAGCCTGATTGCGCAGTCCTGTGGGGGGTATTGGGCCAACTTAAAAAAAACAAATAAATAAAATAAAATAAACCAGAAACCATGAAATAATGAATTGTTAAAAGAATGTCCACAAACAAAAGTAAAAAGAGATTTTTAAAAAAGCAAGAATAGTATATTTTGTTATTATTTTTGCCTTTATTTTTATAATACATCCTTTATTAGTCATATAAGAATGACTATATCCTATACAGAAGTAGCACAAAATACTCCATATTATTGCTATGATATTGTATAATTTTGTGAATATTGAACAATGTTGTAAAAATATCGTACAAAATCATAAAGATTTTGTAAAATATTTTTCCAACATTTTCAATATTAGCTAATGGGGTGCATAGTAAATATGAGAAGCAGAATTTTTCAGAAACTCCTGCGTTTGACTGCATTTTTAGCACTTAAATCCAATTAATCTTCTAATTAATCTGAACTATTTATTGATAAGTAAAAATTGTTGCAATCCGAGACATTTAATTCAAATTTGGAACACTTTTGCAATCCGGGGCAAAATTTAAACTCCATCTTAATTTAGTGGAACCGAAAGCATACTTGAGGTGCTCTTAAATTATAACATATTATCAACTTCTGAACCTTTATCAAACCGGAATTTTTTGTTTAAAATATCTCAAATAGTCTTTGATTAATTTTGCTCCATGAAACAAAATCGATTATTGATTTGCAGCTGTTTGTTATCTGAAAAGTATGAATGTAATTCACATGTGTTTCAGAGTACAAGCCCTCAATGTTCATTTTCTTGCAGTTATCACACCAACCGAAGAGCCCAGTGATGAAACCAAAATGGAATGGAAGGTCAAGCGTAGACCCGACGGTACCAGATACATTACTAGGCGGCCGATTCGAAATAAAATCTTAAAAGAACGGGCGTTGCAAATCATGGAAGAACGCTGTGGCATTACAACAGACGATGACGCCGTAAGTGAATTAAAAATTGGGAAATACTGGTCTCGAGAAGAAAGAAAACGGCACCTGGAACGAGCTCGCGATCGAAAACAACGTAAAGAGATCTTGATGAAATCCATCCGAGTGCCCGAACTTGTTGACAAAAACGAAGAGGAAGACGATTCCAGTCAAGGTAAAAAAGATCTTAGAAAGAAAACTTGCTTCAGCCGGCGGAAATGGAGACTGCCGTCGACTCCTTCATCAACTGTCTTGGACGACTGTCCCTCGGCAGGACCAAGCGGAACTTTCGGAATACTATCAGTGACAACTGTTTGACTGCGTTTTATGGAACTTGTTGGATTAGTAGATTTACGCTTAGAGTATAATGCTGTTTCACTCTCAATAATTCGATCAACAACGAGTTCTGCTAGAATAGTGTAACGGCAGAGAATCAACGAACCACGGATTCTGTTAAATCATATCACACTGAAAGGTAGAATTCCCGCTAGTCACCTTTACGGAAGAAAAAAAAATTATTTTCAAAAATTTATCCCGTCCTGCAAGGAAAATGTCTTGCTTTGTTGCTGCAATACACGTTCTGACGTCCAAAACAGAGCCAAAACGCCGTTCCATCAATAGCCAGGATGAGTTATCAAAGCCTTCATTTCCCAACCTCGAACGGAAATTCGCTGAAAGGCTGCTTCCGTTTCTCGTTGATTTACATGTTTGAACTTATCTTTACAAACTATTTAACTTGAGTTGAATTTTCATCACTAGATCCACCGACAATTCGAGATTCTTTTGCAGTTCTAAGGTGAAAGATCGTGTTTTTTTTTGTTACGGTTGTTCTAGTGTTCAAGAAATAAGTTTCACTTCAGAATGTTCTATTTAAAGATTGTAATGGTTAACATTTAGAAATAACAGAGCACAATCTCGATATGATAATAATGATTAGATGTAAAGACATGCTCTGCGACAGAAATTTCATTCCCACTTCAAATAATTGGATTTCTCTACAGTAAACGCTTTGCTTTCATCGTAATTTTTTTTGCGTTTTAAAAAAAGCTAGGTAGCGCATTTGCTTCTCAATAGTGAGCTGTTAAATATAATTCACCTTTTCATATGAATGGATGAATTCCATTATAACATAGTGCTTATTGGGTTACACTATACTAGTGATGCAATCCTTAATCATAAATACTTTAAACGTCCTGTTATACGAACATTATTTATCATCAAATTTTTCACTTGTACAGGAAGTTAACATATTTTATAAGTGCAATACATATTGAAACATTATGCTCTTTAATTTCTAAAAAAATCAAGTGCTTGTTATTCGATGTTACTTTAAAACTGAAATTGTTTTATGAATTGCGAAACTGTTGTTCTTGCTTATACTTTGAATTATGAATTTTACTTTGCCTTTATATTGTATATTTTATTCAATTTTTTCCAATTTTACACTAGAGCGATATTGGCTGTTTTTATATTGTTTTGTAAATACTTCTTTTTGTACACATTTTAATCTTACTTTTATTCCTATATCTTGTTTGGCCTAATCTTTATGTTCATTTGGTACCATTTTGTCTAGTCCTTTTAAACAAGAAAAATGAATGACCTCTCCAAAACTTAATGAGACAAACAAAACTTACCCAATGCCACGAAGATATAAACTGAAACACGTAATTACTTTGATTTTCATGTGATCTATCCCACTGACCAATCAATTTTAAACTCGGAAAACGAGAGATGTTGTAATAATCGTTTATATTTTCGCAGTCAATTCTGAGACTTGGAGTAGCCACTGTTGTTGTGTTAATGTATCTCTATGTAAATATAAATTGTACATTTAAATGATTGTGTTGTTCAAAAAATTTATATATCTCATTCACACATTACATGAGCACGTTTGCGATCGGGGAAAACAAATCCAGACGAATCGGCAGGAGTCAAAAGGAGGCACAATTCTTTATAGATTTTTAACGTTGTTACAGGAAACTTGAAGTTGAAAGAAAACTTTGCGCTGATGTTAGACGCTGTTATGTTGTATAGTTCTACTGTGCTTAAAATGTTACCGCATGGATTTTGTTTTGGAAGATTGTTTTCGAATCAGTATTTAAGTGACAAAATTTCCCTTAGTATCCTATTCATTTCACAAATTGAAATGCGTTATATGTATTTAAGGTTTCAATTGTCAAAAAGCGTAGTTTTTATCTCAAGGTGTTAAATAGATTTCTATATTTGTTATAATAACAGCTGTATGATTGGTGTACGTAACCAATTGCTGTTTTTGGATCTCAGTAATTGGTAAATAAAAATGAAATGTTTCAAATGCTTGTCTGTTTCATTTTGCCGACATATTGAACGAGAGGAATGCTTTTATTATATAGAACAATACTTTCCATTTGCTTTTACAGCTCGTTTCATTGCCCAGTTTTTAAAATATATTTTATGTATATCATTATTTTATAGAAAAACAAATTTCGGTCCCTACAATAACACCGTTTCTATTGTACTTTCGCACTTATTTCACACGTACATTTAGAATGGTACAATGTACAGTCGTCAATGAAATGAATGGGACACCTCTGTAATTCTGGTATATATTATTTCATCTTCACAAAACTAGTGTCGGTGTTAATGGCTCAAGAGGACAGGTTTATTCAGATAAAAAAAAACTGATTAACCGAGTTAATTAACAGCTATCTCGGAATTACGTCTATCAATTTTTTTCGCTGAATCGACTCCCCGTCATGAAATTAGCCTCCCCATAGATTTTTATACAGTTGTGATGATAATTTCGAGAGTTATAGGGTTTTGAAAAATGGCGTTTCCCATGTTAAATGAATTTTAGGAACTTTTGGCGATTTCTCGGAAAATATTATATATTTCTCAAAACTTTTTTCACTCACTAAAAGATCACTAATTTTTTACATTAAACCATGAAAAAATTCATTAATAAAAAAATTAAGTTTTTTTTTTAATTTTAAAATGATTGTGAAAAAAAGTGAATTGTAACATAGTGAAATTTTTACATTAGAGCAAAGCTGAGACGTTATAATGCCGGTATCCAAAAAATCAAGTGTATGTATATAATAGTTTCCGAAATATTTACAAAAAACTGCAAATTCCCACTGTTGACATGCAACGCCCACTTTTTGAGGGAATGTATATTAAATTTATTTGTATTTATCGGTCTACTTTTCATGAAGATCGTGTTTTTTCAAACCTGTCCTCTTGAGCCATTAACATCGACACTAGTTTTGTGAAGATGCAATAATATATACCAGAATTAGAGAGGTGTCCCATTCATTTCGTTGACGATTGTACCATATACCCTTGGATTTAGAATGCAGATTAATACATCTCAAAAAAGTCTTGACATAAAATGCAGAACAACAATGGGTTATGAATCGCTGTCTTGGATGTGCAACCCCTAAAATCAAAATGCTTTCTTCCAGTTCTAGCATAACAATATTTAATTGAAAATACAGTAGAACAAATTCAGAAAAACTAGGCCTAAAAATGAGTACAGAAAGAGAAAACGGCATTTTTTTAAACTAAAAATGGGAATAAAAATCTATTTTTAATATTTAAAACTTTTAATAAATATTACATAATTAATAAACAGAAAGTAATTTTAGTAAATAAAGTAATAATAATTTTAATAAACAGAAAGTAAACATCACTTTGAATGCAACAATTTTACTATTTATTTTGAAGTGTTCTTGTACGAGTCACTTGGTAACATGCTCAAACTTTTTTTTAAGTTGGAAGTTTTTAGATTGCTTTTGACTTCGAATTATGGACGATATTTTATTCAGAAACTCCAGGGACCAGAGAAAAATTCGAATTCCAAACATTCGAATTAGCCAACTTCCACTGTACTGTGAAATATACTGTATTTCTTTGCACTATGGAAGCACATTTCTGTAAATGCAATAGCGAAGTTTATTTTCTACTTTTTTTGGCGCGTGTTTGTTCCTTTATGGCTTTCTGGGGCAAATCCCATATATGGCTATGCTGCGTCGTACAATTTAAATCAAATTGTAAATTTAAAAAAAAATGCACATTTAAATCAAACTGTAAGTTCATTAAAACAACAGAAATAATGTATATAAAAAGTTTATAACAAAAAATCGAAAATATTCTCAAAGGATATAAACAAAACTGTTTTATAAATTGGAGTAGCAATGACACTTATATTTATACATGTAAAATAATAAATAAGACAACCAGCAAAAGCACTTAAGGCTATCAGCAAAATTAATATAGTTAAAGCTTAAGCGTTAAGGTAATATAGTTAAAACCTAACTGTTTTGCGGTAAGAAAAAGTTTAACTTGAGAAATTTTGTGAAGTAAAAGAGTCAGATTAAAGAGATAATTTGAGAAGGCATTTGACATTGTGAAGAGAAACGTATGCATTCAGTAGAGATGTGCAAACACAGAACAATTGCATATCAGACATAAAGGAGTATGTCAAAATAAGAATTCTATGGGTGCAGTGAGTATGTAAAACCTTCTTCTATGTCTATGTAATGTGAGCCAAAGACCTATGTAAGGTGTAACCTTTAGATTACGAGCTTGGCTCTAACTCCTCTTAAACGGGGATTTCGAAGGAACAGGGAAGTGCTTTCCGCTGTTTTCAAGTAATTGGAAGATAAGGTCTGTGCTCTTCCTCTTAGTTACTGTTTTTGTTTTCTCTCATTAGCAATCACACATGAGGTAACTGAATACGGCAAGAGAGTAAAACAATCTACCAGGTGTAGATTGTTTTACTCCCAGCAGAAGCAGATTAGTTCAAAGGAGGGATCGAAATGCTAAGTGTTTAATGTAACTAAGTGTTACTGCTACAACTGTAATGCCAGTCCGTAATCAAAGGTAAAGATTCTCCTGGTACTCCATCCAAAAAAATATTTTCAGCTTAATTTACAACAATTCTTTTCATTTTTACAATGAAATTCAAATTGTTTTCATAATTTAAACAACGGGTTTTTTTTCCATTTCTGAAGACGATTTTGAAAGTAGTTGCTGTTAAGGCACATTGATGCACACAGAAAACGTGTATCAATGTGCCCCGAAGTAAATTGTATCAATCTGCCCCAAAAAACTTTTTCACATAAAACAAGTGGTCACGCAAAAACAACGCTAAACAACTTAAACTTAATATAGTTCAAAACTTAATATAACTCAAAACTTAATATAGTTCAGAAAAATAAATGTTTATTCCTATCTTTGGAGTAGATTCCCTGGCAGGAAAACGTAACTAGTTAAAGAAATCACACAACATGTTAGAGAAAAATTTACTTAGACGAGAAGATTAGCGGTTCGATTCATTTGTAAATTAACTTTTGACTAAACATGGTCGAAAAATACAGGGTTCCCACTTATATCCGTTACACCCCCCCTTAACTTCTAAACGGTGACAGCTTAGGCCATAAAGTTGGTGTCTAGGTATAGTGAAAAGGCTATGCGCTACTCGATGAGACAACTTACAACGCCATCTATCGGCACATTTTGGAATTAGGGGTCCTATCTCGAAAACGGTACAAGATACGGCAAAAAAGTCAATTACAAAATTGTAGAGCGTCTTCGATCTAGTACAAAAAGATACCTTGTACACATTAATACGAAGAAATGAACGTTTGAAGTGCACATTTGTTTGTTCTCGATTTCCGAAACTATGACTTCTCTAAACGGGTTAAAACGAGAAAAAACAATTAGTTACCACAATATACCTTTATTTTCGGTGTTCAAAGTGCTCTCCGTCATCTACAATGCAGATTTGAGTCCTTGTTAAAATTTCACTTTGCACACGTTTTAGCATATAGTTGGTGCGCGAACACAAGCAACAGTAATACGTCCTGCAATGTTGGCGGAAAGGTCCATACACCTGCTGTTTGAGTTATTTCCACAAGAAAAAGTATAACGGGTAATTTTTTGCCCGAAAAAATAACATTTTCTCTTTTTATTCGTGTCATATGACGTCAAAATTTCTGAAAATGCGAGCAAACAAATACGCATTTTACATGTTTTCTTCTTAGCATTATTGCACTCAAGGTGTCTTTTCGTACTAAATCAAAGGTACTCTACAATTTTGTAATTGACTTTTTTCCCGTATCTTGTACCGTTTTCGTGAACATCTCGAGCCATTCCAATCATCAACATTTTACGGACTGTATCAATGTTCCCGCGTATCAATCTACCCCAACTCCCCCTATATAGGATGACCAGAGTATCTCGAAAGAACTGTGATAATGTATGTGGCATGAGGATGCATTTGTCAATAATCAGAAATGTTGCTGATAAACAATATATGGCGTGTTGAATTTCTAAAAAATCTTATGAGTCTTCGATGACAATACATTATTTTAATATTTTCAGTCAATAGTTTAATATATTTTACTTTTGATTCCATTCGCGTGGAGAATTTGAGGAAAAATTGAAATCAAGATTCCATAATATTTATAATAATGATTTAAAAGTTAAAGACCAAGAAGTAGAAAATAATTAAAATAATGATACATAAATTTAAGACTAAAAAGTGGAAAATAATTAAAATAAAAACTTCTACTTTTTAACACACTAATAAAAATCGTTTTTATTAAATTTATTTTTACACTGCACTTCTTGAAGTAGACTTACCTTTCCATAGAAATTTAATTATTTTGTGTGTATATGCGGCCTATGTAAACTTAGGTCTTGCTTCTTTGATCTTTATTAGCCTTTGAATCTGACATTCTAGATTTAGAGGTTACAAAAATATTTTTTTTATAACCAAAAGTAATTAGTGGGTGATTTTTCAATCAGGATCTGGCACAAGGTCTCTTGGTTCTAAGAAAATATCGAAAGTGTAATAATTTACTGGAATAAACTTAAACAATGCATTCATTAAATTTTAAAATCGAAATTTTGAAAACAAATTTTGCATTATTTATCCATTGTTCCTTCTTAATGACGATTTCCTTACTTCCTTTTAAATATTTTTTCTAATATTTACCGCTATAATTGTTTCTCAACAGATTGCACCACTTACTTTCTTAAAGCCTTTCTTTCCATTATTTCTCATTCTATTTTAAAAGCTTTCGAACAAAGGATTTCAACATTCATTTGAAATTAATTTCGCATCCTGTATTAATTGAAATACAGTAGTGTAGTTGGGAAATTTTCATTTCCTCTTTCTCTCCCGATTTATCACAATGATAAATCGAATAATCAAATAGAAAATGAGAAATATAAAAAAATCAGAATCAGAAAAATAATTTACATTTTGAGGTTTAATTAACCCGCAACTTTGAGTTAAAATAACTTTTGAGTCGTTTCAGTAGTACTATAATTTTTTTTTTAATTCGGGAAGGACGCGGAAAAGGAATTTAACGGATAATGTTTTAAAAATGAGAAACTTCAGGGGTAACAAATACAACGGAGCAACCTAGTCATAAAGTTGTCAGATACAGTTTCTAGTTTGCTATTTTTGTTTGAAAATGAGTCAGTTAAGGCAAATACGAGGCTAATGAGGTCTTTCGGCTTCTTCTTTTAAACCATATCTTCTATATGACCCTAAGGATAGAAATCACATGGATTAATATCTGGTGGATAAGGTGGCCAAAGCAATGGACTAGGATGACGATTTGGGTACCGACAGGAGAGTTCTAAACTCACTGTAAATGGCTTAGGTCGGTTTTTGAATGTTGAAACCACTTCCGTAACAATTGTGTTGCATTTTCAAAACCTAAGTGCCATTTTTTAACAATAAAAATACGATTTTCTGCTGAATATGCCGTTTCGGGAGAAATTTTGAAAAAGAGTGGAAGTGGCGATTTCCTTTTATAAGCCATACTTATCATAGCGTTCGATTAACCGGTTTCTGTCATTATTAACCCTTACACAACATGCCAAACTCATCGTAACAATCGATTAACCGGTCCCTACATTCATCCCAACCTGCCGGACTCATCGTCACATTCGATTATCCGGTCATGAATTGCATCAAAACAAGGCATACTTATCATAGCGTTCGATTAACCGGTTCCTGTCGTTATTAACCCTAACACGCGCTCGCATTTGTAGTAAAATTTAGCGAGGCTCTGAGAAATTCTTTGAGTTCAAAGTTTTATGTTAATTAAAACTCACATTGCAATGCATTTGCTTATATAATGCTACGCAATACATATTTTGATTCACGGTTTTTCTCTGCTTTGGTACTACAAATTCAGCTAAAATTCATTTAAAACGGACTTTTTTTCCTAAAGGGTTAAATTAACCTTTGAGGACGGCCGCACGCTCAACGCTACCAAGCACCTGGCACTCCCATGTGAGAGTCGTTCTCAAAGGGTTAATTAATTAACCCCTGTAATTAATTAAATGATATTTGCTCTAATTATTGTCTGCATAATTACAACAAATAATGTATCTATGCAATCTACTTATCGTAACATTAAAAATCTAATTTCGAGCTAAATACAGCGATTCTCAGCAAATGAATTGCGCCCATTTGGGAAAGGGGCATAAATATAAGAAAAAAGAAAAAAATAAGCAAATTGAAAAGAGGCGATACTGAAAAGGCGATATAAAAATAAAATGGCATCCTCAAAAATAAATAAATGCACATAGGTGTTACAAAAATTTTCCTATTAATAATTTAAAACTCCAAAATTCATTGAAAGGCAGGCAAAATTAACCAAAAATTTGGGGAAGGGGGCAGAGAGTGAAACTGAAATGGAAACTTGGTTCGCAAATGCTAAGTATTTGCCCAGGTGCCAGATATTTTAAACGTCATTTTTTTCACAATTTCGTTCTGTATTCTCTGAAAAAAAGGGGGAAATTCTAAATATTATATATAATTGCTTACAAAATTTTTATTTGTTATTGAATACGTTTAATAATTCTTTGAATAAAGACTCGAATGATTAACCTTGAATAATTATTTCTAATTGTTTATTTAGATTTTAATTCTATATCTAAGTAACAAAAAATCTTCGTTTATTCAGACGAAAGGTAATTCATTATTTTTCCAAATTTTAGGGATCATTGGGCTTAAACATGCACTGAACTGCTTTTTTATTTGTCGACAAAAATCGTACAAATCAAGTAATGCAGGAAAAATAGTGTTAAAAAGTAATTTTGAACTTAATATTCTAAAATAAAATGAATTGATTTTACTCCGTTCTGCAAGTCAAAAATGTAGAAAGTAAACAAAGTAAGCAGTTTTATCAATCAATAATTAAATTATTCAAAATTAATTGAAAAAAGGCAAGACTGGTAGTGACACAAAAATGAATAATTGGGCAGTGTATGGTTAAATATTAACTTGCTAACATGCGTTAGGGAAATTATAAAAATGTCTTTCACTATTTAATTTTGAAAAATAACTGACTAAAAATGTGAAATTAAATAGTTATTTTAATCAAACGTTAAATGATACAAGTGTTTCCTTAAAATATAAATTTTTTACACGGATTTAAGAAATAATGGCGTGATGTCTTATATTTCTCGTAGATATAAATTTATAGGAGAAATTTCGATATGTATTTAAGGATATTTCGATTTTTGTCACTGATTAAATATAATTAATTATATTTTAATCTGTAATTTATTCATCATCACATTATTCTGTCATCATTTTCTGCATTTCGTCGCTTAACAAGCAACACCACCTACCTCAATATTTCAAAGTTCGAAAGATGAAGAAAAACTGAATTTTTCGTAACCAATAACGAATATTTCAGAATTTTTTTTAGCATGTGGTATGAACATAAGACCACATGTTCCTATCAGATGTGAAAAAACTCAGAAATGTTCCTTATTAGTTGCGAAAAATTCAGTTTTTCTTCATCTTTGGAACTTTGAAATATTGAGATAAGTGGTGTTGCTTTTTAAGCTACGATTCACAGAAGTTACTAGATGACAATGCACTTAACGAAAGCTTAGTACATAGGAATTTCTCTATTTGAACATTCCTAAGTACTGGGAGCCATAAGATAACGTGAGGTGTTTGGAACTGAATTGTAAAAAATCTCTTCAGCTAAATTTGGTCTATACTATTCCGACCCTAGGATTTCTATTTATGAAAAAAAAATCAATTCCAATTTTCACAACCAAATTCAGTGTGGCGCTGTAAACCTCAGTTAACCAAGTCAGTCAGCCGAAATAATTGTGGAAATCACTATCTCCACTAAAAAATTTGTTTTGGCATCGTTTATATATGTGGTTCAATGAATTTACACTGCTTACACTCAGAATAGTGAAATTTGCAATCGGAGATAGTATTATTCAAAATGCACAAGTTGATATCTTAATGAAATTTTTTTGCAAACTGATGTCCTGGTTGTGCTTTATAAGCCCAAAGTTACCATCGCTTGGTAGACTTGTAAGTGCATTTATGATATGTTATCTTTACAGGAGTATGCATTCATAGTAAAACTGTGCTATTACAACAATAATGCTGCTGCTGCAGCATTTCGAAAATATTGAACGATAAAAGGTTTGAGGAAAAGGCCTATGAGTATTACAATTGTGCGAAATATGATGTCGCGTTTAGAAATGAATGGAATTTTACGCTTATTGTCAGAACGAGGACTGGAACGTGTTAGTCATGAAGTTGAGACAGTTGAAACTGCAATAAGTTATCCCACAGCTGGAAGCAGCCGTTCCCCACCAATATCCAGGCAAATGGATATGCCATATGCTAAAATATGGATAATCCTCCGTGAACTATTGAAAATTTATCCTTACATGATTAGCCACACCCAGCCCCGTGACGGCGATGAACAAACCAGCCTGGACTTTTCTCTGCAGTTTATAGCTCGCATGGAAGTCGAAAATGCTTGACCGCACAATATGATATAGAGTGATGAAGCTCATTTTTATCTTCACACATGTGTGCATGCACACGCTCATTTGTCGAAAATGGGACTTACGGAATCCTCATGCGTTTCCCTTGCAATCACCAAAGGCTACTGTGTGATGTGGATTCACAGCCTCCTTTACTCTAGGTCTGTATTTCTTTCAAGAAAACGTCGCAAATGTTTCACGAGCAATTCAGGAGAAATCGTAAAATGCTTTTAAATTCTGTTGTTCTACAACTCCAACAACATAAGTGCCTGCAATCTACCTTATTCATACAAGATGGAGCACATCCTCATATTGGGTTACGTGTTTAGCAAGCTCTGCGGCAACATTTTACAGACAATAAATAGCCAAGAATCTCCTCAGGTGGCCACCTTATTCCCCAGATCTCACTCCTTGTGATTTTTTGTTGTGGTGTCATCTGAAAATTGTACTTCAGAAAGGAAACGTTAATTATCTAACCACCTTAAAGGATCGCATAACGCTCCATGTCAGACAAAGCAACGTAGAACTCTTGCGTTCTGCAGTAGAATATACGATCCAAAGAATCCTTTTCTTTTTTTTGGAACGCTTAAGATGTACTTTACCGAAAATATATACTAAAGATCAACAAAAAAATAAGCAAACTTTTTAATATTAAAGTTGTACAAAATTGACATTCAGATTTTTTTTTTTTACATCGGTAGGTCAATCTTTTGAAATTACAGAAGGCTTTTCTGCATTTAAGCAATAATTCTGACAACATTACAAATAAAAAAGAAACAAATAATCTTCCAGAATATTACATTTGATAGATGCTTCTTAGGACCATAATTTAGCACATTAATTTCGGAGATAATAGGACTTTTCTTTAAGTTACACAAAAGGAAATTTATTCCAAGCTCTCCACCGGCATCCTACAAATATGATGCGTTGGTGTCATGAAAAAGCTTTGTGAAATTTACAAAGGTAGAATATCTCATCGGAACTCCATCTGGAGACTTACTAACACCATGATTTAATGGTCTGCACTTCGTTCCAGTTTCTTACCTCATTCTTTCTTGAAATTTAATGTTAGTTATGAAAATAAGGCAGCTCGCTTTTTCCTTGCAGAATTCTGTATTTTGAAATCGATCGTGATAAAGCTTTTCAATTACTACTCTTTCAGTGATGTGTAGAGTTATCTTTCTCATTTTTCAACTCTTTTTGTTTTCCATTATAAAATATGGCAACAATAAATTGTCTCTGTAGGCTTTAAAATACACATTCATGGCTCTTTCGGTAATTAAATCGCTTCTTTTAAATATAACTACATTGTATCATTTGTTACACAACTTTTCCATTTATCTCCTTTTATCAAATGATTTTCTTACAACACTTTCCATTTAGCATTACATTTAATAGTGCATGTATGCAATACCTAGTGAATAGGGATTTTTTGTTTTAACTTAATTCAAAACTTCTTAAATTATTTTATTCATATTTAATGCATGCACATTCTAATATCTTGCAACCGTTCTTCGGTATTTTAGATTTTTCATTAAAACAATAGACTGAATATTTGAATTGTTTTGAAATGTATACAACTTTCTTGGAAATTTCTTTTTCCTTCGCAAATATTAAAGCCCTGCGCTTCATTCTTTCAATTTTAAAAGATCACTTCTTTTTTGTTGAAGTTTGAAAATACGACGATGGATCAAAAAAAGTTTACAAGGGTAATAAAAAATTACTTATTAACAATAGACAGAAAATTCAAAAGGGAAATGAGAGGCATACTTGCCGATCACTTTTGCACATAATCGCCAAATTTATTTAGGAACACATAATCACCAAATATATCTCAACGCAGGACCAACTTGTTTAATCTGGCTTGCAGAAATCGTGTCCTGCCCATTGAGCCAGTTCTCGGCAGCTATTTTCACATCACTGTTTGAAGATAAACTTGTTCCAGATAAGTGTGTGGAACCCAGATTGGATGCCAAATCTGGGCTGTACGGGGGGCTTCAGACTTCTCACTTGAACTTTTGCAGCAATTCTTGAATTTTGAAAGCAATAAGGGTATTTTCATGGAAGAGGATGACACCATCACTGAACATGCCAGGGCGTTTGCGTCGGATGGATTCACGATGGCCCAGTGACTATTTCCTTTTTCCGCAATTGAAGGAACACTTATTTGGAACAAGGTTCTCTTCAGACAGTGATGTGAAAACGGCTGTCGAGAACTGGCTCAATGGGCTGGGGCGTGATTTCTACCAAGCCGGATTAAACAAGTTGGTCCTGCATTCAGATAAATACCCTAAATAGATTTGGTGATTATGTGGAAAAGTGATCTGCAAGTATACCTCTTAATTCTCTTTTGAATTTTCTGTCTATTGTTAATAAGTATTTTTTTTTTATCCATCCTCTTAGAATTTTCACAACGTGTTTTAATTGTTGAACACAAACATTCCATTTTCGGAAAGAGAACAGTCTATGCATCCTCGGGGGTAAAGATTCTTTTTGTACGATATCAATAGACCAGAGAAACATTTGTATTTCAAATGATTTTAAATTATCTCTGTATTCAATGCTGCTAAAACTGTTTTACAACTTTCCCCATTAGGTAACGCAGAGAAAAATCGGGTTACTAAATTACGTTGTATTATTTATTAAAGTAAATTAGATAATAAAGACTGAATTTCTGTGCTGCTTAAAATAAATTTTTGCGCGAAACGAAAAACATATGAAAAAATTGTCATTTCAAAGATGGTTAGTTTAAATTAATTTGAAGATATAACTGTAAGCGTAGAAAAATACAATACACCCACAATACAATGTAAACACAAAATACAATATATTATTAACGAGTTTTGCATATTTCCTTTTAATTAAATTATTCTTCTGTGTGAATAAATTAATGATTTAGTTCAGAGTTTATTCCATTTTCCTTTTATTAAATGGAAGAATTTTATCATCCACCTAGTCTCATATATGGCTCTTGGTTTTGAGTCACAATTTCAGATTAACTCTTTTGGTGATAATTTATGAGCCATTATACTTCGAATTAGTTTAAGCTAAACTGCTTCAGCATTAAAAACTCAACTTCTAAATTAAGGTAGATAATATATTTTAGATAAGCCCAAACCACTGTGGAATATTTTATAACTCAAAGACAATTAGCATGCTACATATCTTTTCACAATAATATAAAATTATTGTTTCGTTTTTTTTTTCAGATTCAGAATTCACAGAAGTTAAATAGAACTGAAAATTCAAAAAAGTAAAGGCGAAATAGAACGACTTATATTCTATTCTGTTGAATCAGTTTTCACTGAACGCCAATAAATCCAAACATATATTTTTTTGTATTTAAACAGTACTATAAGTTAATATCTTGGAAATCTTTATAAACACCAGTCTTTACAAAAAAGAAAGAAAGAAAACCTCTGCAACAGAACGCATCCTTGCTATGTTGGGACGCAACACGAAATTGCATCTCAGGTAGCAACAAACGATAAGTGCTTTTTCCTGGTATTCGGGTAATTTTCTCTTAATCTTGTAACGCTCATGTAAGTTTTTATTGTCTATCTCTGAGACGGTAGTGGACGACTTCGAAAGAGTTTGCTAATCAATGGGTGAAAACGGATCGACAAATTGATTCAGATTAGCTCAGAATCACATTTGACAGTTGCAAATTTTGGTAGTTCAGAGGGTCAAAATTGGGAAAGAGGGTGTCAATAATAAGAGCTAAAGCCCTTACTATCGTTGCACTCTTTTTAACAGAAATCTTTGCATCTGATGTAAATTGTTTATACTATAATATACTGAGATATTACTTAAATATATATATAATTGTGTATTTTCTTTTTGTCACAACGTTGCACTGTTTGTAGAACTCAAACCAATTCATTCCAGTCAAAGATATGTCATTCATAAAATGATAAATTATTTTTAGAAAGAAGAAGATTGAGGCAATTTGTGCACCTTTACTCAGCAATCAACTTTTTGGTGTCAAATAAAGTTTTGCATTTTGTAATTAAAAATAAGAGTGAATCCTCAAACCGAACTTAAACCAGTTGAGGTACATAATTTGAATAGCCTACCTAGTATTTAGTTTATATTAATGGTTTACAATAGTTTAAGATAAGACACATGAATGATAAATAAAATTGTTATTCATTAAAAATTATCTTATATTATTCATGAAAGATTACATTTATCAGTGTTACTAAGCGTTATTGTTCAAGCAGTAATGGGATTGATTTTATGATGCCGGAGGTGTTTTTTTTTTTTTTAATAATATACTAGCCGCCCTCTGGACGGGTTCGCGACCAGCACTGCCCCTGCCACCTCGCTGCTTCGAGGCTCTCAGCCACTACTTATTTCAGTTCTAAATACTGCATGAAGATCAATGGAACAGACTATAAAATCATAGTAGATTTCATATTCTTTGTAGACAACAGATTCCTTTAAAATTGTAGATTCTTTCAATAAACCCCATCTAATTGTAATGTTTATTATAACTTTCTCACGAATTTCGACATGAAAGTCTTCGGATCCATGAATACATAATAATGGCCCGAAATAAACATTTTCTATCACCTACAATAGGTGTCTTACAATATTTTTGACACGCCATTTTGATGGAACTGTTGGGATTATTGATGACAACAAAAAGTCATCTCAAAATTAAAATGTTTATTCCAGAAACAACTTTATTTTCTCATATAACAACACTGCATTCAGTAAAAGTTTTTTAACAACTAATTTTCTTGTTGCCAATCTAATAAAAATAAATGTAGAAAGGAAACAAAATCGCTTGCTATTGATTTTAAATTAAACATTAACTAAAACAAAGATAATAATATTTATAGATATGTCTTAACAAAATCGTCTGCTATTAAAATTAAATTAAATTGGAATAAAATGCAACAGAACTGCAAATAAATGAAAAAAAACTATTTTAAACTTACGAAAATAAAGCGGAACATTCTGATTCGTTAGTTATTTGAAAGTGACGTAATAAATTGGCGAAGTCAGTCCAGTTTTTGAGGCTCAGGAACACTCTACTATTTTGCAAATAAATAACCGTTATTTCCGTTAATATATTCCGTTTATTTGTAATATCTCTCGAAAATTAAGGGTGGTGGGCGGCAAACGACCCTTGATGACATATCTAGACGTCATAAGCTTTCATATGAAATAAAAATTGTCGAAATCCGTCTAGTGGTTGTGGCTGGAGAACTGTCTGAAGGTTTTACCAAATTATTTTAAATATATAGATTCCCAGCATTTTTTAATACATTTACTTTTTGCTACTTTCTGGAAATTTGCTTCCATTTTTATTCCATTATCCAGTACGAAGAAAACTATTTCCTAAAAAGTTAACTACAGAAGTTTTATTTTTAACATTATTCAGAGAAAAAGAGTCTATCATCCTCTTTTGTAAAACTTGCACAGTTTTGCTCCAACACAAGTGACATTTTTTACAAATATGACAACAATCCAATACAATCAATAAATTGGAAAACTGAAACTCAACTAGAACTCTAAAAATGAATAATCCATTCATTATATTTCCAGCGTATCGTTTGATTTTTATTTTCTTTCTTTTTGTTTTATGAAAAATCTTCTATCATGAAGTCAGAAAATATTAGTTTATCAGAATCTTAATACTATGGTACAGAGTTTTAGAAACTCTATGATGAAAGATTCAAAAAACTATTTGACATGTCTTTAAAAGCAAGCTCAAATTTCTATAAAACTATAAAATAGATCTGCATTTATTTACTTATTTTACGTCATTAATATTTATTGGTAAAGTTTTGCATAAGTTTCAGTTTGTTTTCTGTCATGGTGCCGTTGCCAAGGTTCGATAAATGAAGATATAGGAACAAAAAGTTATTACCTCATTTCATTTTTTAAAAAAATCTTATTTTCAAATATACATGATCAATACTTAAGTCCGTTTCAGATCTAATAACTGGTGAACTAAGTCAATTAGAGCCCCGAATGTGAAGTTTGGGTATAGTAAAATAGCAAAATAATTTTAAGATATACAACGGGGTGACAGAAAAATATGAATACCTTTGGATTTGTACATTTTTTCGAATATCTGGCGAATATCGAAAGGCTGAAGAACTTCAACCTGATAAAGAATAAGCTCAAACTCACAATTTATATTGAAGATTCGGTCACAAGGACATTTAGGGGACCGACTAGAGTTTGATGAAGACGAAAGGGGATTTGGGCTCACGCCGCTTCACAGAAAGCTGGTAATGATTTGCAACTTTCACCTATGGCTATGTTTAATATGTACATTGCATACATTCATTTTCGTAAAAACAGCACATATATTCTGGGAGATATAAAGGTTTTCTTTAAAAATCCCAAATTCACGATTCAAAATCCAATCTCACGATTTTTGCTTTTAACATGCAGAGTTTTCAACAAAATTATACGAAATTTACAGAATACTCGATAATATGTTAGAGAAGCATTGCATTAAAATTTGAAGTAAATTTTTTTAACTTGGATCTTCGAATAGTTATCATCGAAATCCAATTAAAATTATAGCATATTTAATTTATAAGTATAGATTAGTATTCAGGATATTCAACCTTCATAAAATTCAATATTACTGTAGTGCTAATTCCTTTGGTGTCCCAATCCCGAGGTTCCCAGGGATCTTTACTCCCTTCTGCCTTTAAAAGGCCACTTGACGGCCTGGAAAGAATGAAAGGGCCTCCCAGTCATCAAAAAACCCTCAATCCAGGCAGCCCGGAAAAAGTTACTCTCAAGCAGCAGCAGATAAGAAAAGGAAGGAAGAAAAAACAGATGAAAAAAATATGGAAACGAAAACGGACAAAGTCATGGATAAGACTGATTTAAAAGACTCACTACAGGCACTGAGAGAAGTGAAAATCTTACTCCAAGAATTTCCAACCCTGCTCGAAGCGACTCGACGTTGCAGACAAGCGAAAACCGAGCAAGAAAAGCGCTCATAGTGCTTATTCATGAGCGATTAATTAGCACGCTGACACATCCTACCCCCACCCTTTTTCCAGCTTACCAGGCATGAGGCGAACACCGAACACAGGAATGTCGCTAGAGTTTGCCCGTCGGTGGCGGCGATTTCCCAGACAGGAGGACAAGGTCTCCCCGAGAGGGGAATACGACATGCTGTAAGGGGGGAAGAGTGTAATGAAATTGGTCTCAAATTTTCGCCAGATTATTATTTATCAACTAAAGCTGAATACTCCGTACAAGAATTTTCCCCGACGGGATACAAAATCTTTCCCCGGGGCTTGCCCCCGGTCCCCCCTCTGGCTCCACCCCTTATCACACTGTCTGTCACCCTCGTCAGGTGGAGGAGTTTATCATCAAGTATGGATCATAATGATCCCACATTCAGGTCTACATCATCTTTTTTTCAGGCTCATCGATGTTATTTCATCAGGCACGAGGATGGAGTCTCCCTGAGGCCATGCGCCCCGTTAAATTCTCATCGCTGTATGTATTACTGTTCGAAGAACTGTGCAAGAACCCTCATCATTTTGTTACTTTTAGAGAACAAAAGCAATTCAACTCTTGCAATGCCGACAGCTTTCTGAATACTAGCGGTATTGAACTGGAATTTTTATATAAGTTGCCCTATATATATCTGACTCTGAAGTTATGAAAGAAAAATTTCGCTACGTTTCGCACATGCGCAGTAAACAATTATTCACTACAAATACTCATATTCCTCGAATATGCCATGTAATTACTTCTAATTTCAATAAAATGCTTCTAACATATTGTAACATATTCTGTAAGCTTCGTATAATTTGGTTGACAACTCTGCACGTTATAAGCAAAAAACATGCGCAAAAATTTTTAAGAAAACCTTTATATTTTTTCCAAACATTCATACTATTTTTACGAAAATACATGTAAGTATTGCGCACAGCGAACAAAACCACTGGTGGAAGTTACAAATCATTATCAGCTTTCAGTGAAAAGAGGTGAACCCAAATCTTTTCCGTCTTCCAATCTTTCTAGTCGCCTCCCTAACTGCCCTTGTGACCGAATTTGCACTGTAAAATGTGAGTTCCGACGATTGTATATCCCACGATTCTCTGCAACTGATTGCGAATCATAGTTTCCGTATTAACTCCAAGTTTTTTTGCTTCTTAAGAATGGTGCTTAACTTTTGGACACCAGTGTAAACAATCAGGTGTTAGATTTGTGAAGATAATTTTCTCAATTTGTCAGTCCATAGTTATAATAGCAACGCTATCGAAAATTCTATCAATTCTACAGTGGCATAACGATCGGGCGGAGAGGGGGTTAGAGATGCCTTGGGCTCCAGATTTAGGGGGGCGGCATGGAGTCAAAACGTTACTGAATTCATGCCATTTGTAAAGTAAAATATGATGATGGGGCTTAAAAATAATACCATACCCCCCCGGACGTCATTTACGCTTGCTTACTCACCGATGAGGATTGCGGTAAAAAAAATCATATTATGACCCGGACGCCACTTACTTTAACTACGCCACTGGTTATGTTTAAAAAACTTCTTTTCTTTAAAAAGTCAAATTGAATGAGAGAGAAAGATAGCCTGCCCTGGGAGCCGTTTACACAAGCTAAGACACTGATGAAACGGATGGGGGGGGGGCGAAAAAATCAGATTATGACCCGGGAATCATTTACCTTGGCTACACCATTGCAATTCTATATGAAATGTCATGTTGGCATACATTTTAATAAATCATGCTACTATACTAAAAGTAGCAAAACTACTAATATGAACATTATATTATCACCTGTAACTAAACAACAGTTCTTTCGTCGTGAGATAGACGATAGACATCCCGAATCGAGACTAACAACAGATCATTTGAATACGCATTCAACCTTCGCCGATTTTCATTCAGTTCGGTTTTTTTTTTTTTTTTTGAAGCTATTGGCCAAATATTTTGAAACCACTCAGTTATAAACTGCTTTGTCGAACTAATGCAAAGTTACAATGCTGCCGCCATGCATTTTAAAAAGAAAAACACTATCAAAAGTATTCATCTCGTGTTTGATTACATTGATTTCTTGTAAGATTCCTTTCAAGGTTACTAGAGTTTGTGTTTGCTACAAAATATTTTCGCCAATGCATGTTTTTCTGGAAGTATGTTGAAAAATTCATGTGATACCTGTATTAACTTCCAAAATTTTTTCATCTAATACTCTTCCGTCAAAACCTTTGCTTTACGAAGAAAAGACTACTGTTTTAGATGAGATTATTTGGCTTATAGCTGGGTGTGATTATAATGAAACATGAATTAACTGTTTACAGTGTAGAATAATGTGGGGGACGCATTCACCACTCTGTTAAGTTCAAACTAAATTTAATTATTCTGAAAATTACAGATGAGCTATGTACAAATGAAATATGTACATTGAGGTTGGTGTCTAGGAACATCAGAATTACAGCAATACGTTATCCGTCTGACAACTATTGGAGAAAAGTCAAAAGTTCATGAGCCCATCTGGCTAACACCAAGAGCATGTCTTGCTCTCATTCCACCGTCTTCCATCCAAATCAGCTCTCGTCTGCTGGTCTGATGTTCATAGCACAGATCTAAATGGTAGAGGGCGCCACTCTGGCACAGCGTTACTGTGTGGCGTTTCTACTATAATAATAAAGCAAATGTGTGTAATAGTTGGTTTAGGTTGTGAAACAATTACACTCAAAAATCAGTACGGTTTTCATAAAAGCATCATAAGTAAATGATTTTTCTCAGCATAAATTTTTTTGAGAGAAAATAAAAAATAAATAGCAATGCAAATGAAAAATTTCTTTCCTATATGTCTTATTGTTTCTTTTTTCGTAGTCTTTTAATTCGCTATTTACCGTAATAGTTTAATGCCAGTGTATGCAAACAATATTTTTGTATATTTATCGATTTCCTACTTTTTCTGGTAGAGGGCGCCACTCTCGCACAGTGTTGGTGTGTGGCGTTTCTACAGCTTTCGGCCATCCTCTGGCCAGTCATCCTCTTCTGGGTTCCATCATCATCAAATGAAAAGATACATGAACAGGTAAACCTAAAAAATAGAAAAGAGAGAAAGGTATCGTGTTATGTGTGTAATCACTAGTATACGTCTATTGACCATGGCTTCAGCAGCTGTAGATGTATTGTTAGGCCCATCATGACATCCGACTTTAGCAACATCATATCTGACATTCGGTTTAACAGCTGTGATTTTGTAGGGACCGTAAAACTTAGTTCTCAGTTTAAGACCTGTCCCCTACTGGGTCCTTTGAATGGCAACTAAGTCGCTTGTAGAGGGTAGACTTCTTACGCTTCTTGTTGTACTGTCTCTTATTTTCTTCTTGTACCTTCAGGCAGTGGCGGACTGGGTCTGAAAAAAGTGGTTGCCATGAGTAAAGAGGCCCTATCGCATCTAAACATGCTATCTTAATATATATTTTTTCATTTTATTTATTATAAAAAATATAATAAATTAAAATTATTAAGTTATTAACATCTATTCCTAATCTAAAAGTCTGTTATATATATTAGTAATTATAGTATACACGTATTATGAAAGTGATTGGAAGTAAGAAATACCAACTATAGATAAAATTTTAAGATTGAAAATGAAATAATTTTGAAGGTTGTATGGCATTCTGTAATTTTGGAACTGTACTGTAATTTTGAGAATTTTTTAACCAAACTGAAAATAAGTGCAAACACAGAAGTGTTATTACATGTTGTTCACTTCATTAAGTGGCAAGTCAGTTCACGATGACTGTGCAAATCTGTCAATAATTACTCTGCATTCAAGTCATCTACCAATGCCTTTTGAATAGATTCCCATTTCTCCTCAGATAATGAATTTCTTCTAGTTTAGGTTTAGTTCTATTAACCTCACGTTTTGAAGTAACACGAGGGCTATTTTAGGACTGACATTTCCAACCGCGTTCATGAGACGAGAACAACACCTGAACTGGCACTCCCTTCCTCCAAACTTCCGCATCACACGAGCAGCAGGACGTTTGACCCAGTACGTATGATTTAACGCGCAACAGACCCGCATACACAGAGGACCTTTAGTGTAATTGGGTTTCGAACTTGGACCCTCCGGTCAAGACCTAACTACTAGGCCACTGCGGCCCTTGGAATTCATGTCCATAGAAACCAGTATTTTATCATAACTTTAACAATGGCAAAAACACGTGAATGAAGGATTTAATGAAACAATAAATTGGTTTGAATTTAATTTTATGACAATAGAAAACATTGTTACAAATAGCGTTTAAAATTAATTTTGAAATGTTAAATATAATTAGAGAAAAAATTGTAACGCAATGAAATCTGTATCATCAAAAAGACAATTTATTGCTCTTTAAGATGGTGCAAAAATAATTTTCTTGTGATAAATATCTCAGAAGTTATTGGCGAACCTTTCGGGCGAGACCTTACCACTATGCCACCACTGCCTCACACTGAATTTCTTAATAAGGTCTTTATGATCTTTAGCTTCGAAATTTCACTTATATCATTACATCATTCATCCCAGAAAAATGGAACATTTTCAAAGATTTCCTTTGGTCCTCAAATTACGTGATATTCCTCCCCCCCCCTCCCTTGTTACATTTTTACCGTCACGAAGAACACTTTTTTCCCCTTCTTTTATTTTAGAAAATAGGCGAGCTCGCTCGTCAGTCAGTTTTAGGACAGCAAAATGCACAAACAACATCAAAAAGCAAGTTGTCTAGCCACCTCCAAGGGTCGCACCCTTCTTCAGCAGAGGGTTTATCCCCTCCTTCTTGCCGGGGGGCCTCCTAGAAGAATAAAAATCTTTTGGTTATTGCGCCCCGGCCTTGTACAGAAAAGATTGTGTGGTTTAACATAAACTATTTGTAATTTTTCTCAGAAAAGGCGCCAGATATTTTCTAGAAAAAATGAGTTTGTCTCTTTCTCTCTCTTTTATTCGCACATCCAGGGGCCCCATATTTACTTAATAAGGGGACCCACTTGCCATCAGGCAAGCTGACAACCTGGCCAGTCCACCACTGGCTTCAGGTTGTTTTTCTTAGCATCGTTTCTCATTTCATCACGTTCTCGCATAAAATGGTTTAAGTACTCTTCATGCAGTACTTCGTTGACATTCATGTCTTCTTTGTTCTTCATTTTCGTACCCACTTGGGGAAGGTTGAATGGTACCGTTTTCTATTACGTATCCGAGAAATTCTATTTTTCTTTTCAAAAACTGGCATTTTTTGAAATTAATTTCTAAGCCATTATCGGCTGCGGCTTTGAGAACGCGTTTTAATTTCTCTAGGCCTTCTGATTCCGATTGAGCAGGAATAAGGATGTCATCCAAATAAAGTACTATGGTATTATCATGAATTAACTTTCTAAAAACATTGTAGACAAATCTCATAAATACGTTCGGGAGGTACACAAACCAAATGGACATTTTATAAATTCATACTGTCCGTTATGAGTAATAAACGACCTATACTTGCGACATTCTTTCTGAATTTCCACATGGAAGAAACCATTACGTAAATCAAGTGAAGAAAACACTTTAGCTTTCTCAAGATGATCTAATACATCTTCAATTAGCGATAACGGATATTCATCCTTAACAATTATTTTGTTTAGCTTCCTGTAATCAACACAAAGACGGGAAGTATTGTCCTCTTTCTTATACAGCACTACCGGTGCAGAAAAATTTGAACAACTATTTTGTATAATTCCTTCCGATAGCCATGATTAATTTTGATCCTCAATTATTTTCTGTTCCGCAAAACGTCTAGGTTTTAGAAAAACAGACGTTTCATCAGTCAACGTAATATCCATTTTAACATCCGGTGTTTTCTTTTGATGCGGGACATAATTTTCAATAAGAGATATTATTTCTCTTCTATGTTTATGATTCATAATGCAACTCAAATCTATTTCGTCAAAATTTATTGCATCCGCTAAACAAGAAAGAAAGTTACTTTCCTCACGTGGGGTCTCATTCGATTCGCGTGGCCGCGGTGGCCTAGTGGTAAGGTCTCGACCTTGGGGCCGGGGGGTTCCAGGTTCGAAACCCGATTCCACTGAAGATCTGCCGTGTATGAGGACTGTTGCAAGCTAAATCATACGCAGTGGCCAAACATCCTACCATTGGTGTGGTGTGGAAGTTTGGAGAGGAGGTCAGCTCAGGTGTCGTCCTCGTCATCTGACAATGGTTCAAAATTACGAGGTCCGCCCCAAAATAACCCTCGTGTTGCTTCAAAACGGGACGTTAATATAACTAAACTAAAAATTCGATTCGCGTTGGCCTTGAGCTAGAGATTCTTGTTGAATCAGCATCTTAAAAGCGGAAGTTACGATTTTCTGAATGCAAGAAGATTTTGGTTTTGCTTGCTCGTTAGTATACGGCCACACGAGCGTTTTCCTGCAGCCGCTGCTTGAAGGTCAACCGCGCAAGAATTATAGACTGAATACTGAAGAGCAGGGCTGGCCACACGCCTGCCGTTTTCTTCCTTGTCTGGGCGCATTCTCGCGGCTGCCGTAAAACGATGCGCTCCCCAGATAGCAATTTTAGTTTGCAGCAAGCTTGCCACAAATTTGTCATGACAAGAGTGCAAGTTTGCGACAAATTTGTCATGACAAAAGTGCAAGCTTGCAGCAAGTTAACGAAAGCTCCGAAGTCACCATGAAACGAACTTGCAGCAAGCTTGCCACAAACTTATTGCAAATTATAGCAAAAACAGAGTACGAAACACAACCCGGGATAGAACTCGCGACCTCCCGGTTCCGAAGCGGAGACGCTAACCATTGAGCCAGTTGAACTCTGAGAGGAGAAGATAGATTTCGCTAATACATCGTTCGATTCGATTCGTATACGATTTATTTTTAACTATTTTCTGGATTTCATTAATTTTTTGAGTTGAAAATATGATTTGAAGTCAAAGAGAGAGCGATTTTCGCTAATAACTACGTTTTGCTAGTAGAATAAATTATGAAATTAGGATTAGAAAGTAATTACTTTTAAAATGGGACAAAATGTCAGTTATTATTGTTCAACAAACACAGACTGTTTTTTAGATTTAATTTTGTTTATAAACGTTAAAATTTCAACATTAAGAAAAAGGCGATATAGTTTTCTTTAAAGTGAGAGTGATATATTTAGTAAAAAGATGGAAAATGTTTCAAAAATTTTTTTATAAAAAAGTTATTTTTTTTACAAATTATCATTGATTTATTGAATTAATAAAAAAGAATTACGGTCTAGGAGATGCTATTAAAAATCGGATGTTTTTTAAAACAGAGACAAAGATAATTATCTCTTTATTGTGCTATCTTTGCAGGAAGCTTGTTTTGCAAAATTGCAGCAAGTTTGATTTGCAAGGAGGTGGCGCTATTTGTCACATCGAACTTGCTACAAGTTCGATTCAAGTTTGACGCGTCAAATTTTGCCATGACAAGTCAAAATCAAACTTGCTGCAAACTTACGTGCTATCTGGGTCGGGTCTATTCTTCAGGCGCGGGAAATAATCGCCTTGCTGCTTATGGTGATTTCCGTTGGTATTTTCGTGTGTTCCAGGTCCGGATTATCAAGTAGGCAAATGTCCTGGGGGCCCGCAACTTTCGGGGTTCTCAGGCCTCGAATTTCTTTCCCTGCATTTTCAGGGTTATTTAGTTTGTGTACTTTTATTTGGTTTACAAGGGCTCTGTACTCGAACGTAGTTAAATTAAAATTAAGTACAGTTTAAATTTCAAAGCACTCTTCTTAGCAATTTTTTAATGTTTTAAATTTCTCTTGCAGGTATGTGCGGTCAATCTTTTTTCTTACAGTTGACGGATTGACTCATGAGTCAACACCCCTGTCAAACTTTGTATACGAGTATTTGAAATGTACTAAAACAAATTTTATTGCTTTTTTTTACCGTTTTGTTAAAAAAATGATTTTTAAATTTTTTTAATCGCGAAATAATGAAACTAACTTTGTTGAAGCTGACCAGCAATTAAATGTCATATAAAATTTTCATAATTATATTTATATAAAAACTGCTTATATAGATATTAAAACAAAATCAATAAAAAAATCTGACTTTGGTAATTATGGAGGGGGGAGGGCCCGTAAATTGATTTGCCTAAGGGCTAATACAACACTTAATCTGGCCCTATTGTGTTCTGTTCTACATTATTTGATATTAAAATAAATATATCAAGGAATACTACTTGGATAGTGAGCTTATGATTCTTGAACTTTCATAGCTTTTTTTCTAGTTTTATATATTAGAATGCATTACCGAAACGCTTCGAATGCCATACAGTTTATTTTTCAAATTTCATTTTGACTAGATGGGATAGAAAATCCACTTTCCTCAAACACTTCTATTTGGAGATGGCCACTTTTGCAGCTACACCGTACATTTATTACTCATTGTATCTTAATTCGAAAAAATTTGCGTTGGTGCTAAAAGAAATTAATATGGTTTTAATTAAAGCAGGAATTCTTTCGATTCCCTTCTTACTTTAAAGAAATATTTAAGAATCTATAATTTATCTTTGATTTTTTTTAGTTGAAGGGGAAAAATGTCAGAAAAAAAACAACCAAAACTCTAATGAAATTATAAACACTTTTTCTTCGTTTTCAAGTACGAGATAAATGGAATGAATCTTTTATTTATACATTTCTAATGTATTAAAAGTTTCACAAAAACATCTGTTTGAATTCGCCACTCTGTTGCACTAGAAAGCAGAAACAAATTACTGAACTCGCGTCAGAAAAACCGCACGTGTGGCCGGTCGTGGTGTGGATACGGCCACTGAAGGAAATGGCCGCTGCGAAAAAACGGCGAGGAACCTCTCGTGTGGCCGTAGCCTTAAAAAGATTTATTTCCGCATAACTGGCATGATAAGAACTTCTTTTTCCTAGGATTTAGATACCTTTTTCGTTTATGGAAATATTTAATTTGTTAATCACGTCAATACCAATAATAGCATCATAGCACAATTTTTTAAGTGCATAAATATCAATTTCAATAGAACAATTATCAAATTCTATTTCAGAATTATTTAATTCTAAAGGCGAAAGGCCTTCACTTCCAATTCCCGCTAAAGATACATCTTTAAAAGACAATTTTTGGAGATCCAATTTTTACATAACATTCATAGCTTATCATTGATAATTCAGACCCAGTATCTAGTAAAGAATTAATTTTAATACCTTTTATAACAACTGATTTTTCAATCTTATTAGTTTACTTATTGGCACTAGTAATTAGAGTTTGATTTCTCTCTCTTTGAGCACAAAATTTGGCTATATGTCCGAACTTGGAGAATTTGAAACATTTAGGTCCTTCTTTCTTATCAACACATTCGGAGGACTTATACCCCGATAATTACAGTTGAAACATAATTCTTGATTTATTTTCATTTTTACGTCATAATTATACTTATATTTGGGTCTTAAATCATATGTTTGAGCACGAACAATCTATGCGGATTTTTCAGGAGCTTTAACGAATGGCTTCTTATTAGTGTTTTCATGGCTGTTACGATTTATTTATTTTTTAACATTGCGTCTTGTGGTTTCATAATCATCAAGTTCGTTAACTAATTCTTCAATACTTTTGATTTTAGGCAGGTCGTCTAAAAAATTATCGCTTACCTCAGGAGGTAACTTCTGTTTTAATTGGTCCGCGACCAAAAGCTCTTTCAGATCTTCAAATGTTTCGATATTTAGTCCGCTTACCCATTCTTCAAAATAATTTTGAAGTTCGAAAGGAAAATCACGCTATGAGGCCGATACGTCTTTTTTGTGATTCTCACATTTTTGTCTGAATTGCTCAGGGCTTAATTTAAAACGTTTCAAGAGCAAATTTTCTTACATAATCATATTCATTAGCTTTCGGATCAGGTTCTCGAGCTACAATATTTACAATTTCTAACGGAAGCAATGGGAGAAAATGAGTTACCCAATTTTCTTTAAGGATATCAATTCGACTTATCTGTCTCTCAAATAATAACAGATAAACACTAATGTCACTACCGATATCATAGCGAGGCATTAACTTCAACAAGTTTTGTTTTTTAGTTGCAGTTAAACAGAATTATCGATCGATGCTTTTGTTTCTAATTCTAATTTCTTTAATTGATATTCCCTATCAGCTTCCACCTTTTTTTTCTTTTTCCTGCCGTTCAACAGTTATTACGTCTAATCTAGCTTTTGTAAATTTCTCGTCATAATTTGTATCTTTCGTTATTACATCAATTAATTCAGACACTATAGCTTTAGGGTCTGCAGTTAGTCCCAACTCTCCAATTAAGTTTAGAAGATTGATTTTTCGTGCTTTTTGCAGAAAAGACATTTTGAAATAATAAATAGATCAAAACTTAGGTACTTACAAGATTGCTGTCCGAAAGTCAAAGTTCCTTGGAGAAGTATTCACCGACGATTAATCCACTCTGATAGTCACGTCACTTTAACTCAGCACAGACATAAAACAGTCTTTACACTTCAGAGTATCATAAAACACAGTTCCAGAGTTTATATCAGTTCGCAAAAACGCAAGAGTTCAGTCTCAAATCTCAACAGCACAAAGTTTCACAAAACACTGTCCACGCCCTAACTATTTAGGATTCGTCGTTATCCTATTTTCAAAACAATCTACCTAACCCTAATCTAACCAGGCCGGACAATCATCGTGGCCAAGCCCCCATTGTTTGTGGGGTTCATTCACCACTCGGTTAAGTTCAAATTAAATTTAATTATTCTGAAAATTACAGTTGAATTATGTACAAATGAAATATGTACATTGAGGTTGGTGTTTAGGAACATCAGAATTACAGCAATACGTTATCCGTCTGACAACTATTGGAGAAAAGTCAAAAGTTCATGAGCCCATCTGGCTAACACCAAGAGCAAGTCTTGCTCTCATTCCACCGTCTTCCAACCAAATCAGCTCTCGTCTGTTGGTCTGGTGTTCACAGCACAGATCTAAATGGTAGAGGGCGCCACTCTCGCACAGTGTTGCTGTGTGACGTTTCTACTATAATAATAAAGCAAATGTGTATAATAGTTGGTTTAGATTGTGAAACAATTACACTCAAAAATCATTACGGTTTTCATAAAATCATCAAAAGTAAATGATTTTTCTGAGCATAATTTTTTTGAGAGAAAATAAAAAAATATAGCAATGCAAATGAAAAATCTCTTTCCTATATGTCTTCTTGTTTCTTTTTTCGTAGTCTTTTAATTCGTTATTTACCGTAATAGTTTAGCGCCAGTGTACGCAAACAATATTTTTGTATATTTATTGATTTTTTACTTTTTCTGGTACACTAAATTACTGTATAAATATAAAATGAATGGCATTTTATCTAAGAAAAAATCAAACCATTTTTAAATTTAAAAAACTTCTGTGGAGAGGTTAAATTTTTGATAATGTTTCACAGGTATCGACTCAAACTAATATTATGCAAATAAAATTTAATGCATCTAGTTATTTAATAGAAACGACGTTAACTTTATTATAAATGATTTAGTCGAAGATAAGGTTGATTGGTTTGAGGAACTGAAGTAATTAAATTAAATGACCAGAAATATACAACAAAACTATTTTCGAACAACAAAATTTATTTCTTAATAAATGGACACTTAAATCGGCACATAACAGCATTCCTCGAAGATATTTTTGTGCCATGGGTCAGACAGTAATTTTCTTACGTCTCAGAAACCAATGAAGATTATAATGAAGCAGACATGTAGTTGCTTCATTATAAAATAAAACATAACTCCGTTAATTTAAGGAGTGGTACAGCCGCGGGGAAAAAAAAGGAGTCACCAGCATTATTCTGCGATCGTTCATTGGGCATTGAAAAAAAGGTACCGATCTTCAGAAAATAACGTATACTAAAGGATTCTATGGTTACAAATTTCATAAGGGGCCATCTAAATATTTAAAATTGAACTAACTTCAAAATTTTCAATAGCAATACCTATTTTTGATGTCATAAATAAATTTCTCATGAAAAAATACCCCAAGAAATAAATGTTGGTTAATATGCCATGAATATATTGGTATTCGACATTTTGTGTTCTAAATTGAAAAGAGGTCGTCTCCACATTTAGATAGAGAAGTTCTCTGCTTGCGTTTAAATGTCGGTAGTAGCATTTTAAATTATATCGCACTTTAAATGTTATCTTCAAAGTAATGATCTACATTTGACAATCGGTAAAACTTGATGAGTAAAAAAATAAATAGTGTAATATTACAACACTTTAATTTATAAAATTTTAGTTTATATATATATATAAATAGTTAAATGTTTATATCTTTACATTTTATAAAATAAAGTGGTGTAATGATTATATTTAATAATGAAAGCGTTTTCGAAATATATGACGCCCCCTTAAGTGCATTGTTTTACAGCGAAAATAGAAAATTTAATGTAACTTCAAAACTTCTCGTACTAATATGCTGAAATTTTGCATAGGCTTATCAAATGGCCATCTATTTCAATTACTGTTAAAATTTATGTGTTGCTATTCAAAAATTTTTGATCGTCAATTTTGATAAAATATTTCATGTGCTCAAAATTATTTTAAAATAAAAAGTAAAAGTTTAAAATGTGCAGAATAATTCATACTACTACATGAAAAAATTCTGGGTCAATTATTATTTATATTATTAAATTATTTTTTACGATATCAATAAAAATTCAAAATTTTACTTTAACATTAGAAACTCAAAATTTCATTTGCTTATAATTGCAAAACAAAAAATGCTGGGATGATGAAACTTGGTATTCCAGCATAAATTTTTATGTAATTTCGAAATTTTTTAATAAAAATGTGTGTTTCCAATGGAAATTTTGAAATTAGAGCTATTTAAAATATGTATAAGGCCCCTTATGAAAATTTTAAACACGAAACCTTTTACTAGACCTTATTTCCTGAAAATTGGTACATTTTGTTTTAATCCGCGATGAACGAAGGCAAAATAATGCGGGGTGGCTGCTTTTTTCTTTCCTCGTCTGTACATATCCTGCTCATATGTTCGAAAATAATTAGAGCTGTTCCTACAGAAAGGAAAGACCCCGTATTATATAATTACATTATTATGATCATTTTAATATTTGGGCCTTCCTGTAGTTCCTCGTTCTAGGGCACCCAAAACTGGGGGAGGGGTGGGGCATACACTATCATACTAAGGATTTTGGAAAATTTTGCATTTTCATGGGCATTAATCTTCTTTAAACAGAATTCATCTCAGAAACTAGGCTACTGCCAAAAACTTTTTCTCAACTCGAGAAAATTATATTCTCTTCATTCATAAAAGAAGTTGTCAATGGAAAAAAAATCATACTTAATGAATTGATGTCAGATAAAAATATTTTAAAAGATTCGAACCTCTGGTCCGAAACATCGTAGCATGATAAAGTATTAAGCTTGCTTCGTTTGTTTGCATATTATTTTTAAAACTTTACTCTGAATTATAGCAACAATAAAGCGCACACGAAAAATATATTTAACCCTTTACAAGGCCATTTTTTGTAGCCGCGGTGGCCTAGTGGCAAGGCCCCGGCTTTGGGGCCGGAGGGCTCCAGGCTCGAAACCCGTTCCACCGAAGATCCGCCGTGTATGGGGCTTGTTGCATGTCAAATCATACGAAGTGGCCAAACGTCCTCCCGTTGGTATGGCGTGGAAATTTCGAGAGGGGGTGAGGGGCCGTTCAAATATTACGTAAGCACCCAAGGGAAGGGAGGGGGTTTGCGATTTGCTTATTTTTGCTGACAAGGGGGGAGGGGGAGTATGAGTGATGCTTACGTAAGACATTAAAATCACTTTTTTTCCGAAAATCTCTTGTAACTTGCATAAATAATTTAATTTAAAGAAATTAAATTTGAAAAAAAGTTAAATTTGGCAAAAGTAAATTAAACTTGATTTTCTTTTGTAAGCTTAAACTTGAAATTGTAAGAAAATTAAACTTACATTTTTTTTTTTTCATTTTAAGCCTAGTTAGAGTTTTTTATTTGAATTAAGTCATAAAATTTTTTTAATTAGATTATTACTGTTATACGTTTTGTAAAAAAAGGAACGGGGGGGGGTTGCAGTTTGCTTACGTAATTATAAGAGGGGGTTTTCGATTTGTTTACTTTTGCTGACAAGGAGGGAGGGGGGGGTCAAAAAATACCAAAAACATGCTTACATAATATTTGAACGGCCCCTGACAGCTCAGGTGTCGTCCTCGTCATCTGACCGTGGTTCAAAATTACGAGGTCCGTCCCAAAATAGCCCTCGAGTTGCTTCAAAACGGGACGTTAATAAAACTAAACTAAAAGGCTATTTTTTTCTAGTAGTGGTATAATAAAATAACTTGGGTATCGAGATTAATTTAAGAAAAAAAAATCATTTAGCTTATTAGATGATATTATTTTTTGTTAATATTTTATGAATTAATTACCAAGTCAAGACACTTCGTTATGGTTTGAGATAAGAAATTGGAACATTCAGGTTTTTGTTTCATTGGAACAATTGATGAGAACTTACGCCAGCCTTAAAAAATGCATTTGACAATTGATTAATTTGGTGGGAAATATATTCCCACGACCTTAGAAAGGGTTAATATCCTCGCAACGCGAGTGCGTATAACTAAATCATTGAAAAATATAGTTGTAAAACAAATATATTTTTATAAATGTATTAAAATTAGAAAAATATGTACTGAAATAATATTTTTATCACTGAAACGCTTATAATTTGAATTTGAAGTAATCTAAAAATGGTTTTTCTGCAATAATAAGCTCCGAAGTAATTGAGGAAAAACGCTAGCATTTCGATTAAATTTTAATTTAAAAATCTAATTAAAATTTTTAAAACCCCTTTCTTAGTGGGCACCTACTACCCCAGAAGTAACAATGAGTCAAATTTGGTAGCTTTAAATCAATCGGTCTACATTGTAGAGCGTTTTGAATGATTTTTGCTTGATGCATGTCGAATGACGCACTTTACAGATAGTATCTAACCTATAAACCTATCGCATGTTAAAAGCGAATTAGTACAAATTCAGCCCTTTTGACCTATAATTAGCAGTGGTGTAGTCGCAAAATAAGCAGTGCCGGGACGTTCTAAAAGCAGTACCGGAACTCTCTAACCTGGGTGACAAAAATCGCGCTGTTTTAAGGACGCTTTCATAATTTTTTTATATTTATTTCTCTTTTTAAAAAAAGCAGTGCCAGAACGGCGTTCCAATGCGCTCCGGCTCCACTACACCCCTGATGATTAGATTTGTCGTACACTGGATCCATTCATAAACGGCAGCTCTTTCGTCGTGGACAGCCCGAATCGAGACTGACAACATTTGAATTCGCAACAAACCTTGGCAGATTTTCACTCAGCTCAGCTTTTTTTATTTTCCGAAGCTATTGGCCAAATATTTTGGAACCATTCAACTGTAAATTGCATCTTTGAACCAAGACAGAGTTGCAGTGCTGCCGCCATGCATTTCAAAAAGAAAGACACTGTCACAAGTATTCAGTGATCAACCTATAAAATGGATTCATCTTCTGTTTGATTACTTTGATCTCTTGTCATATATTCATTTACTTACATTATCAAGCCCTTCAAAGCATAATTATGTTGAACAATAGAAAAACATTCTGATTCCAGAATTCTAATTAAATGTTTACACAGTATTAGTTAACTTCTACTGAGAAAATAGTTTTTCTCGTAGTTACGTAATCATTCTTGATTGGAATAATGGGATGCATTCAATTCACCATGATGAAATTATAAGAAAACATGAATTCTGAGAGTTCAATATATGACTTAAGAGACCAGACGTCCTTATTAATCAGGATAATCCCGGATTTTGACTCTTTGTCGAAATCTGAATTTTTTTTTCAAGTAAATACTCCTTATTTAAAATCTGAAAACATGATAAACCCAATTATAAAAAATTAATTTCTAAAGAATTCTTTTTTTCCACTTTTATTACATACAGAATTTGGTTGCTCTAATACTCATCAATGCAGGTTAATCTTTCCGAAGGAAAAACGATCGAAAAATACAGAGTATCCCGAAAGGGTTAAAACACCGCTTTAACTTTTTGCTTGTCGGAGATAAGTACCAATGTAAATTGCAAAAGTATCCAAAATATGGTAAGAAATCAGTTTATGTGAAGGAAATATTCCTGCCATTAATTTCAAAAAGTTACACTTTTTAAATTTATTAGTTAGTTTATTTTTTAAATTTATTATTAATTATTTTTCCATAATCAATTAGATTGGTTGATCAATTACAAAATTTTTCAGATTGCTTCAAATAGACCATTACAAAAATGGCATATTTTTGTCCTTATTTTACAATTTTAGTCATCTGAATTATAATGAAGATAACTTTATGATGACTTATTTTACTTTTACCTACCATTTAAAACACTATCTGGTCCGTGGTAATAGGGACCATATACGAAGAGATGATGATATTCTTTACGTCAAAAATATGGAAAAAAATTTACAAGTATTCAAACATATGTTAAAAAAAATGAAAAAATTCCAACACAAAGACATCTTAGTAAAACTTTACACAGAGAGAGTTCATGTAAAGTGATAAACGTAGTTTAAAATCTAGAAATACGATTCACAGAGAGCAATTCTCAAAATATTTTCCCTCAATTCCAGTACATAACTAAGCTCTTTTAATAATGTATCTATAAATATCTTGGAGCTAGCCGCCATTGCTATTGTTGAAAGCATTGTCTTTTGTTTAAGGCTAACCGAATATTGTGGGCGAGTAGTATAAGCCAGTGTTCAAAACTGGCTTTAATTAAAAATCAAGTAGGTTCAAATCAGGGAATCTGGAGAATATTTCGGTAGCTACTTTCGAATCATCCTAATATTTATCGAAGCACTCGGTCAGCCAATTTGTTGCCCTGGTGTGCAGGCGCACAATCGATTGATAATACAAATTTCTTACAAATGACAATAGCGTTGACTCCAACAATACTTTTGCAGAGACGATATTCATTATGAAATTCATCAGTCCACTGAATTTTATTAACTAAGTTCGAATGACTATCCTTTCGGAATAACAATCAAGAGCCGGAAGCAAAAAGTTTAGTTAAAGTTCTAGTGTAAGAAAATAGAATTGCATCACCAAGGAAAATATAAAGAAGTAAAAAATTATTTCAATATATCAATGAAAAATTTTCTTACCGTTACGCATTATATTGAAAATTTAAATTGTCGCGGGTCATTTTACGTTTATCATGTGAGCATGAATGACCACACTGCATTGAAAAAATTATCGTCTCTGAGTACGTCCTTTAAGAACTCAGCTGAATTTTTCAATCAATTTTACCTATGGGGGTCATATAAAAATTTAAAATGTGTAACTTTTTAAAAATTATCCGCAGGACTATTTCATCAGCATAATCTTATTTCCTGCATTATTTTGAACAGACACACAGACATAATTTCAAAAAAAAAATAATTCTGAGAGGTCTAAAACATGGAAATTTATCGAATTCTACAATTAAAATTTTTTGACAATTACAATACTTTCTCTCTTTTTCTAAAACTTCGTAGTCGAGAAAGTGAAAAGGATGAATGTCAAATGTATATAAGTGAGTTAAAAATATGCTAATGATACGTTGCTACACACTTAATGCATATGGCCAATGAACAATGCCAAAAAATGCTGTTTATCTTCTGTTGGCTAATGAGCAGTAATTTTAGTGAAAAAGATTTTTTCACACCCTAATCAACATCAGCGCCATCACTGTCTCTCTTCTTTTCTAATTTCTTTTTTCGAAATAAGCCTTAAAACAAGTTTCTGAACTTGCGACCAGTTAAATGATCATGCAGAACCGGTTTCAGGATTAAAACGCAGTTAGCTCTCACTAGCTAATGGTGTGTTGCTAAGTACCCAAGTTTTTATATAATCCAGGTAAATGTGATGTGATTTTTGACGATGTGATCACTGTCGTCTCCTTTATTATTCCAGTGATGTTGAAAGTTTGGCTGTATTATGAATAGTTACAAGATATTTCAACTATTCATAATACAGTCAGATTTTCTACTGATTCGAAATATCGAACATGTACTCCATCGTTCCTGTTTTGTCATGGAGAAAACCGGAATTCATGCCTACATTAGCAAGAGGTAAGTAGACGTCGCTAATCTTTCCGATTGCCTACGTGAAATTTATTGTAGTATCTAAGTTTGGTTCTTTCTGAGGTATGATTTGAAGACGTTACTTATTTGAACTTGACCATTTTGATGCCTGCGTTTCATTAAATATTCCCTTTCTATCTGTATACAATTTTGGCTACAGCTTATTACTATCTCTACTAATAAAAAAAGCGAACGGGCATGGGTGTGTATGTACCTATTTGTGGTCTACAGAGCAGATCGTTGTACCTAGAGTTACTAATTTTAACAGGAAGATACTTTTAAGGGTGGGAAAGATTTTTTTAGGGGAGGGGATTTTAGTTACAACTTTGATTAATTAAAAATTTTGGTGTTTGTCTATGTGTCACACAAAATATCATATCACAAAAACTGTGTAACACACAAATATTATCACACGAAAAGGGTTTTCATACCAATGTGAAATTCAAAAAATTATCTTTTTAATGATTTAAATTTTATTGTTGCTTTACCCAATTTTACCACTTTTTTGAAATTATTTTTAAGCATGATTTACAAAACTACTTTCCATGGTTGTGATCACAGTCAAATCGATTTCATTGTTTCATCAAATCTTTAAATCTTATGCTTTTCCTCTGTTAAAAATGATACAATTATCATCAGTTTTTGTATAACTTGAAAACAGATTATTTTTTTTAAATTATGGCAATTTTATTACGATTTTTGTCTTCAGTTTTAACAATTTTTTAAAAATCGATTCTTAAATATAATTTGCAACTTTACATTCTTTCTTGTAATAAAGTGCACTTCATTTTCATTATTTCTCCAGCTTTTTTTAATATAGTGCTTTAAATTTTTTTCATTATTTGAAAATTATTATGTATAATTTTTTTTTATTCCTGTTTTATTTTTTCTTTTCTTTTGAGTTGAAAGCAGATTAAAAAATCTATCTTTGCTTTAACTTTGATTGACTCATTTTTTAGTTACGATCTTAACCATCTTTTCACCTACTGCAAGATAATTTTCCTTAGATATTATGTTATTCATATATGCGTTATCATTAGATAAACAGTGTGTAATTATTTTAATTTAAAATAGAATTATGCATAAACAAAACAAAAAAAATTAATCTCTATTTTTAGAAAGTCAATCTAAGGGTCTAAATCATTAACTTCATTAGATGCATAACATTCTTCATTATGTTTATACATCAAAATTTAGTTCAAATTCTAAAACATTTCCTGTGCACTGTTTGAATTTTTATATTCGTGTCTTAGTCTTTTATTGCAGTTAAGGCTTTCAGCTAACCAAAATTAAATAAATTATAAATTTTAAAATTGGTTGGCATAATTAAATTAACACCATTAATATGATAAGCGAACCATTTGGCCGTCGAAGGCGGCTAATGGCGAAAAGTGTGGTGATGTGAGAAAGTATTTCTACAATGTCGATCAAGACAAATTTTTAGAACTGAAAAAGTTTTGGAACTAAAATACTAAAAATATTCTTGATTTTAGAATCAAGTTGGTTCTCTTTTATGAATCCTTTGATCCTCCCCCCCCCCCAGTTTTCTAAAACAACAGAGGGGAGAGAATACAGAGGATGGATGGAAAATGTATTATTTTGTACTGATTAACAATGATTACGATATAGGCACCTACAATACCAAAATAAAATGTCTTTACAAGAAAAAATACTCGCTTGGAGGGAATGAAATACGTTATCTGCGATATACGAATTGGATGCAAGTTCCGAAAAAGATTTTTCACGTATGAACTTTTAACGCATAACATTGTGCTCCGTTCTCATGTTCTAAAAATTTTAGGTTAAATTTAAGCATCCTATGTTGAATTCGAACAGCTTCAAAGGAAATTTTATTTTAAAATTTTTCGAAACCGCAATGCTTCAGTTCACAGCTTCTTTCTGCGATGCATTCCGCCTTAAGGCTAGTGGTGTAGTCGCAAAATAAGCAGTCCCAGGAGCATATAGGCATACTGTACTCGAGCAGAGCACCATTGTAACTTTGGAGGGCTCTGATTGGACAAGCGAATCTGACGTAACTATGCTTTATTGTTTGTTTTCCTTTGACCACGCTCTGACTGATTCTTTCAACTAGCGATAGCCAAATGTTCTTTGCATAATACACCATGGCTATTCAGAATTCCAATCTTCCCCTTCTTTTGTAAACGAAGTTGTTAAAATCGTTGAAGATGAAACCCAGGGCCAGAGAAATACAAGGGCTGGCTCATACCTTTGAAGTTTACGATTTGCCGACATGTGGGGAGGAAACCAGTTTTGACGTCACTAGGCTGACAGAGTGGGGTCCGAAAACGTCCACTGAAGATTCTTTCATTCTTGGTTTGTTTTTTCATTCTTCTATTTTGTTCCTGTGTTGTCCAGTGCTACTTGTTATTTTGTTGAAATATTGAGAAAATCTTGCATCTCTTGCAAGTATGTCTACTTGTGCTGTCGCTATCTGTTCAAATTATCACAGGAAAACGAAAGACAAAGGTGTAATATATTATGTGTTTCAGTATGTCCGAATCGGAATAAAATTTGGATCTCGAAATGTAAAAGGCAAGATCATATAAATGTAAAATAAGCTAGGATATGCAGTGATCACTTCAGGCTAAATGATTACATGGATGACATGAAGAGTCGTCTACTTGGTGGTTTAAATCAAAAGAAAATTTTAAAACCCGATGCAGTTCCGAGTGTTAACTTGCCATTGCAAGATAATGAGGAAGATATTTCAAGTAGAAGTGAGAGGAAAAGGAATAGAAGTATTTTATAGGAAGCAAAAAATAGATTAAAATGTCTGAGTCCTAAAAAAGCATGTGAAACGCCAGCTATGGGGCAATTTACTACATCTACAACCGAAAACATTTGCTCATCCTGCTTTGAAACTGAAAAAGAAAATGCATTACTTCTGGAAAGAATTAGATTTCTTGAAAAGGAACTTGAAAATACAAGAGGAGACTAAGAAAAATCAGAGAAAAAAATAAAAGAAATGAAAACGAAAGCTCAAATTGGCCGCATTTTAACCGAAAATAAAAGTTTAAAAAGTGAAGTGAAAAAAACTATCGAAAATAGAAGAAAATTTTAAAAATATCTTAACAGCAACTCAGATAAATGCAGTAATAGAAAATAAAAGTAAAATCAAGTGGACAGCAGAAGATATTTCTAGGCATTTAATTATTCGATCTATTTCCAGGCGGGCTTATGAATAATGGCGAAATCAAATAGGGATACCATTGCCCAGTGCTAGCACATTAAAGAGATGGTGTTTAAAATTTTCTTGTAGACCTGGTATGCTTCATGATGTTTTGTTGGTTATGCAAAAAACATTTCATTCAAAATCCGAAGCAGAGAGGGTGTGCATTTTAAGTTTTGATGAAAAGCACATTGACAGAAAAATTTGCTATGATGTAAGCGAAGATCAAATTTTGAGACCATTTTCAAAAGTTCAACTTGTACTAGCACGTGGAATAATGGCAGGCTGGAAACAACCAGTGTTCTTCAATTTTGATACAACAATGACAAAACATCTTTTGCACGAAATAATTAAAAAAATTGAAGAGAAAGGCTTAATTGTAAAAACAATTGTTTCCGATTTAGATGGAAGCTCCACACGCTGGAAAGAACTGGAAATTACCTCAAAAAACAATTTTTTTTATGCATCCTTTAAACTGCAGAAAGATCTGGGCATTTGCCGATCCTCCACATTACTTGAAACTATTGAGAAATCATTTTCTTGACACTGGTTTGGTTTTGAAAAAGATGGAACTGTTCTTACTAAAAACATCTTCAAAGAAGTGTTTAAAAAAGACAGCGGAGAATACAAATTGTTCTTCAAGCTAAATTAATAATTTTTCTTAGTATTTATATTTTTGATATGTTTGCAAAAAATAACGCATATGTGAGTATTTAAAAAGGTTTTAACTTTTGGTTCAATCAAAACATGAAATGGTTTGCGCATGATACGTATTATTTGAATTTGTGCCTAAATTTTTAAGATCCAATCCATCCTTCAACAATTACTTAACAATATATGTCTGTTTCGCAGATATTTACTATGCTTATGATAATTTGTTATACTGGCATCCAATTTTAAATATCAAGTAAAAAAAAGAAGGAAAACAATATCAAAACCCTTATAATAAAGAGATTTTCGTATTTTTGAGCTCGGAGTGTCCGCTTGGTGACGTCACAATTTTCCCCCACTGGTTCTTCGTTGAAGGCTCTATGAACCAGCCCTTGTATTTCTGTGGCCTGGATGAATCCATCGTTCGAAGCAACCTTAAAAGTGTTACCAATTTGTATTCATAGATAGAAGAATATGGAAGAACTTTAAACAAGATACGCGTGTCTCATTGTTGATGCGATGTGCAGAAGAGTGACGTCAGATTCGCTTGTCCAATCAGAGCCCTCCAAAGTTACAATGGTGCTCTGCTCGAGTACAGTACTCGAGCCTATATGCTTCCCTGCTGCATTTTCGACAAGTACAGTCGCGGGGAATAAAAAAAGAGCCACCCTGCATTATTCTGTTGTCGCTCATCGTATATTGAAACAAAAGGGACCGTTTTACAGGAAATAACGTATACTAAACGATTCTATGGTTAAAAATTTCATATGGGTCATCTACACATATGAAATTGCACTAACTTCAACGGCAACGCCCTTTTCTGATGTAATAAATAAATTCCTCGTGAAAAAATACTCCAAGCTATAAATTTTAGTTAATATACCCTGAATAGATAGGAAGATATTTGACATTTTGTGTTCTTGACATAAAAGGTGTCGTCTCCACATGTAGATAGTGAACCTTTCTTGCGTTTAAATGTCGATGATAAAATTTTAATTTATATATCAAATAAAATAATCATTCAATTTAATTATCAATAAAATAAAATATCTTTAAATGTCATCTTAAAAGTAGTGATCGACATTTTACAAACGACAAATACTTGTTGCGTTAAAAAGTTCCATACAACTGAAATTATTTTTGAAAAAATTATTTTGTTATGCAAAAATTGATTCCTCCAAGAGCGCTGGCAGTTTTGTATAATTTCCACTTTCTTCTGAATAAATTTTAATAACGCATAAGTATTTATATAGTTTTTTTATAAGAGTGGAAGTAATCGAATAAAGAGATCATTTATTGTTTTAATGAAATGTTAGTATTAAAATTAATAACTTGTTGATTTGTTCTGACTTGCCTTTTTTTTCACTTTATTTTTTTATTTTCTTTGTCCGTTAGTGATATTCGTATTAACTAAATCTTCATATATTTACCTTCCAGCGGGCGCGCTTGCGCAAATTTTACGACATATCGTGCATCGTATTGCATATATATCGTAATTTTACAAAAATAAATGCACCTTTAATTTATGTTATCTGTATTTATTAGCCTAATAGTAAACAAAGATTTTATAAATAAAATTGCACTTAAATATATAAAACAACGATGTAAATGTGACACGATGCACAATTCAAGTATCTCTTGCAAACGCGCGCCCGCTGGAAGGTTAATGAACTTAGTGAAATGCTACACTTCTTTAGTTTATAATATTGATATATTTAAGTAGTAATTAAATAGGCAGTATTTGCGTTTAATAATATAAACTAGCTTTCACCGTGCAATATTGACAACTTAATGTTTCGTAATTTTTTAAATGTCGCAGTTTTCAATTATCATATACTCGCAATATATATATTTGCTTACTTCATAAACTGATCATAACTCACACAGCTTATTAAATGCTTTGCCTTAAAAATTGCGATTACATCCTATCTTGAGAGCATATTATACCAAATCAGTTATTGAAAAAGATATCAATCAGTGGCGAATCCAGGGGGGGGGCTATCGGGCTGCAGCCCCCCAGACCTAAGTCAGAATTCTTGATTTTATTTTAAATCACTATAACTGTTTGTTCTTAATTTCTCTTTTTTAAAAAATAATAAAAACGTGACAATATTGTTATCTGGCTTCACAGTTTCTAAAATTTTCCTACTTTTCTAGTCATTCTACTTGTACTTGTAGCGTTGACGCGGTCGAAGACATTTTTTTGGCTAGTTATTTCATTGTATTTTTTATTAAATTAAGTATTGCATTGTTTTTCATGATTCTTATTGTCAAGTGAGTAAAGTCTGTAAAGTTAAAGTGTTTTGTTTTACATAAGCCAAGAAGTTTGACATTCGTCACGACGATACAAAATCTTTATGACCTCCCCCCTCCCCCCCAGGCCCAAATTCTGGATTCGCCACTGACATCAATACTTTATATACTGCTAATATGTGTGATTTGTAATAATGCTGCTAATTTGTATGATGTATTTTCAAAATTATTTTAAATGGTTCATCATGTTTGCTAATTTATAGATTCTTAACGTTTTTTACAACAAAGAACCCCCTGGTTATCATCATTTTAATCGAAACACAGGCAAACTTTCTATATTAAATTATTTAATTTTGAAAATTTCTTATTAATTGCAATTATTTTTAAAAAATTAAAAACGATTTGAAGCTACTTGAATTTATTCTATCGACTCAAATTAAATTTGTTATTCAAATGCTATTCTTCAATATTTGATTAATTGTAATCTTCTTATCTTTCAAAGTATGATGATCTATTATTTATCATTTCTGGTTTATTTTTACTGTAACTTCCAACCGGATTTAGATATTAAGATTCTTTACAAAACACAGTGAAATGAGGGAAAAAAGAAAAAAAAACATTTTCAGCTTTTCGCTTTCATATTTTTGCACATAGACAGAAATGAAAATGGTCAAATATTGATTTTTTTTTAAAGACAAAACTTGTTATTTTGTTCCAAACAACATTGATCTAGAAAGTAATGTTATAAACATCCAATATGCATTGTAATGCGAAATGAAGAAAACTGTTACTTTCTCGAAATATATGATGCCCCCTTAAGTTGCATCATCTTACAGCGAAAATAGAAAATTGAATATAAATTCAAAACTACTCGTACGAATAAAGCTGAAATTTTGCAAAATTTAGATATTTTATTACATTTCAAATTAATTCGATACATTATTTTCCATTAAAGGGAGAACAATATGAGGCTTAAAAAATTGAAATTTTTTTCAAAATGCTTTAATATTTTTGGCTTCATCTTTTTTCGTTCCAATTGTACACTGAAATAGTGATTGAATAATAAATTATTGTCCTTTGTGAATTTGTCCTAGCCATCGTTGAATTAACTATCAAAATATTTCCTCAGTACAAAATGAAGTTATTACACATCTGTATGAATCGGATCATTATAATTAGAAAACACGGCCATTGTGTTTAAATGGGTTTGTTGTAGAAGTATATGTGGTGGTGGTGGGGGGGAGCCGTACAGAATAGATATAAACAAAAATCTGCCCTCCAGAAAACTTTTCCCTACACTCACTACTCTGGCATGTGGATATTTGATAAACGTGTTTAAATCCGAAGAATATTGCCATCAAACTGCTGGATTATATGTTAGATTAAACAGATGGTTTTCCAATGTCAGTTCCGTTCATTAAATTTTAATTTAAGAACCGAAAATAATCGGTAACTTTTCAATTCCAACTTGCGGAAGAAGTGCGAGAAAGGAATGGAACACGTAAGGAATGGAAGAAATTCCGAAAAATGCATTTATGAAAAATATCCCGATGGGAAACCAAAATGTAGATATAATGAACCAATTTCTAATTACTCCAGATCCCAGCGTAACTTCCTTGAGAAATATTTAACCCTCTGACCGGAGTCTATTCCTAGGATGTTCCGGTTAGAGGTTTAAGTAAAAAAGTTAAATTGAATATCGAGGTCTAGAACTGCTGAAAAGTGAAGATGTGGATTCCTTTCAGGTTAAAGGTGTTTTTTGCTGTTCGCGACCCGATATGAGAAAATGATTCTGAATTTTCATCCATTGAAGATCCAAACTTTATAGAAGGCAGTAAATGTCCATCTAACTTTGAAGATGAAATAGGGTATGCTTTTATAAAGAAGAAATGCGTTAATATAATATGCATGTTTTATTTGGTAAGTATTTTTTCCTCCGTTAATGTCCTCTTTTCCATGTTAAATTTGATTGGTTTCCTTTTTTGCATTATAATTCATTATAAATAAACCACTTACAAATTTTTATACTGAAAAAAATTGAGTGCTAGAATTCGAAACTGAACCACTGGACGTCAACCTCGTCTACTGATCACGGTTCCCACCTGCGAGGGTCCGTCCCAAAATAGCCCTCATGTTACTTCAAAACTGTACGTTAATATAAGTAACTAATCATAAATTAACTTTAAAATTATTTATTAGATTTAAAATTATTAAATATTTGAAATCTAGTTCTAAAAATGATAATTTTAAAAATCAAATCGTCTTATTAAATTTAAATATCATTAATTTTTATTCTCACCCCGCGATGATTTTAGAATTTCTCCAATTCATATGATTAATAATTTAGCGCACATTCTTGGGGACGTGAAAGCCCGCGGCTTTATTCGGGAGGGGGGGGGAATACGGGCTTGATGGGGGTTTACATAAATTTATATAAATTATACAATATTTGTCGAGCTGATTTCAAAAATAATATCTATTTTTTATGCACATTTACAATTTGCAAAACATTCGTTATTTTAATAATATTTACTTACAAAATATAGTTGAACAAATCAAATAAATAATAATAAAAGCAAATATTAACTAAAAAGAAATTAGATTTTATAAAGTAAACAAATTTATTTTACTTTTCCTTCAAATGAATGCTTGTGTCCTTTAGAATTTGAGTCTGCCATCATATTCGCATTTCGGTGTCTCTTTAAGCTTCCGGCGGGGGCGCGTATGCAATAGGTACTTGCATTTGGTATCGTATTACATATTTATATTGTTCTTTTATAAATTTAAGTGCTATTTTTATTTATAAATCTTTGTTTACTATTAATCTAATAAATACAGATAACATAACTAAAAGTTGCATTTATTTTTGTGAAACAACACGATATATATGTAATACGATGCACAATATGTCGTAAAATTTGCGCCGCCCGCTGGAAGGTTAATATCGTTTTTCCAAGCATTTTATATCTTGGTGAAATATCTTACCCTTTTCTTCATACAACGCATCAAAATTTTCAGGAGAATACTCAAGATGGCGGTGCAAAAAAGTGTATTTTTAAGCTCGTGTACAACCCAGTTCTTCAAAGTTTTGTAGCATTTTGCCACTATTATTGTATAGTTAGGATCCTTGTAATTTCCTTAAAAATTCCTGAGTAACGTCTTCAAAACTAATTTTTTTTGTCCTCCAAAATTTTTTTATCCTTCATTAACTGTCTTGTATCTGATCCGACTAACACACCTTCTTTGATTTTACCTTCCGATAAATGTGGAAAGATATCAATTAAATATCAAAAGTAATCATCATTTTTATCCGAAGCTTTAACTTTCCATCAGGCGCGCGTATGTAGGAGATACTTATATCGTGCATCGTATTACATATTTATACAGTGTTTTACAAAAAATAAATTCAACTTTTATTTATATAATCTGTATTTATTAACTTTGTACTAAATAAAGATTATATAAATAAAAACTGCACTTAAATTTATAAAAGAACGATATAAGTATGTAATACGATGCAGAACATAAGTATCCCCTGCATACACGCGCCTGCTGGAAGGTTAACAAAATTTATCCAAAGCTTTAAACCCTAATTTTGTGTGCAATGGTGATATAGAGGACTAGTTTTGGATCCATTAAGTTCTGCCAAATAGCATTCTTTGATCCTAGATTTAAATTTTTCCTTTGAAGCCAGTCTTCCCTTATCCAGTGTAGTTTGTAGATATACTATCGCACTGGCATAAGAAACAAGGCATTTTTGTACAGTCACCTTGCTAGGCTAAGAATATGGTTAAAATTTTAAAATCCCCATAAATTTGCCATTTAAATTCTTGAAATTTTATTTTAATGAGGGAAAAATTAAGGTTTACGTATGACTCTTTAAAAATTACTGAATGAGCAACAAAAATTGAAGCAAGACACTTTTTAAGCTTATTTCACTAGAATCAAAAGTCTCCGCTGAGATGGATCATGATCAGTGGTGGAAGATAAATTAACTATAAGTCCAGGAATATCTTATTCATTATTCAAGTGATTCTTCTTTAGGAAAATACCAGGTAAATTCTTTTTCTCGGTTTCTGTACCAAGAAAATGTTGTTTCTGTAGCAAGTAAATTTTTATTTTTAAGTGGTGATACTAAAACACGAACTGGGCATTTTCTTTTCAAAGATTTTTAAATTGCTTACTCAATTATTTAACTCGCCTTGTATAAATTTTTGTCCTTCAATATTTGTTTCTGGGATTGCGTACAAATGCAGTTTTATTTTATAATTTTGCATCTTTTAGTATAGTTTTGTATTTTATATTTGTTATTTCCTTTTTCTCAGAAATTAATATTAAATTTTAATAACGTATTTTATTCGATAATATTTCACATTGATTTTTATTAAACAGACCCTCCCATCCTTTTGATTTGTGAAAAATCTGTGGTTGATGGAAAAAAAACAAATGTCATTTTTGTGATCAACGTGTCTGATTTTCTAAGAAACATCTGACATTCTGCAAACCCCAGATTCGTGTTGACCTGTATCAAAGTTAGGCTAATGTTTTCAGTTTATTATATTATGACGTTGAATTCTATGTTTAATTATATTATGTTACTATAGCTTTGCATGTAAGTAGCAATTCGCTTCGACCTATTTTCAAGCACTGCATCTAAACTCCATCTTTGGAGGGTTAAATATTCTTTCAACTGACCGATCTGTTTAGTCAGGAATCTAGCAACAGTGAGCCCTTTGCTCACAGGCGTCATTACGCCGTCAGATCCTAAACGCTTCTGCCCAAAAGTAAACAACCTAGCTACAAACATTTGGCCACCCCGCCAAGACGCCGTTGGCGCGTCAATAAATATTTTGATTCAACTTTTGTATCTACTTTTGGACATACTGACACAGCTTTTTATTATTATTGGTTTCAATTTTAGCTTCGTTAAGAAGTAATGAAATTTAGACTACGAATTTTCCAGCGACCACCGTTTGGCCTGCACATACTTTGAAAGTGTTGGATTAATTAACAATGGGTTTTTTTTCTTCGCTATCAAATAAATAAATAAATTTTTGAATTAATTTCAAACATTTTTTCCTGGATTGTAAAAATTCCATCTAAAATGTACTAGTTAAAAATGTATTCAAAAATTTCATTGGGTATGTTATAAAATACGCAGTTTCTTCTCGTATAGAAAAATTAATATATAAAATAGTTTTGTTGCGATGAATGACGAGCACAAAGTAATAAAATGTCAGTTTTATATGAAGAGCTCGGGAATTTAGGATCTGATAATACTTGTGAAGATAGAGTTCTGTCTGCAAGTTTTATTTACCTAACAGAAGCAAAGATTCAGAGCAGATATTATTATCTTAAGGAACTAAAGGACCTTTAACAACGAAGAAGCAACTCAAAGGTAATGAAAATGCGGCTATTTATGACTTACAAAATACTAAAACAATTAGTTGGATTTTTTTTACCACAGTTAACATGAGTCAGGTTGCTTCCTAAATATGAATTTTAAATCCAATGTAATAATTTTAAGCATTCCAAATGTATTTAAAGGGTGTCCACTCTAAACGTGACTGAAGTACCTTTTACATTTCGAGATCCAAATTTTATTCAGATTCGGACATACTGAAAACATATGATATATTACACCTTTGTCTTTCGTTTTCCTTCAATAATGTGAGCACGTAGCGACAGCAAAAGTAGACATACTTACAAGAGATGAAATATTTTCTTAATATTTCACCAAAATAACAACAAACACAGAACAACACAGGAAAAAATAGCTCAGAATTAAAGAATCGCCAGTGGACGTTCTCGGACCCCACAAGCTTCCCGTCAGCGTAGTGACGTCAAAACTGGTTTCATCCCCTCTTGTCGGCAATTCTAAAACTTCAAAGGTATGAACCAGCCCTTCTATTCAGGGCCAGGGAAATGTATTTCTCTGGTCCTGCTTCTATTTCCCTGGTCCTGGCCCCTCTTTAACTTATTCCTGCTTGATGCTTTTGAAAATCAACCCGTTTTTCCTAAGGCGAAGTCTATTGTGGTATAGTGTAGAGCTTTGTTCTGGTTACTGAATGCATTCAAGGGAAGGTACGAACAGCTTTTCTTATGAGATAACGAGCCGACGTTTTGTGTCCCATTTCTTTGCCATCATTGTAGAATCAATACTTGGTAAATAATCCGATTTACCTTGCACAAAACCCATATCCATTATGAAATTAAACGTTGAATAGTAGAAAAGACAAAAACTTCACTTCTAAAATGTAAGCTAGTACAAACGCCTTGAATCAAAACATGGTACAAAAGTAGCGAAAGAGAAATATGCGAAGGAAGGCATACGTCACGTCAAAATCTACTCGGCCAATGAGAGTGCATTTCGGATTTCATCATTTCTGCTATTTCAGTGCATCTTTCGCCCTCAATAATGAAATAAATTTTTATGTAAAATTTCACATGCATTTTTGAAATTAGAATGATTTTTTTGTATAAATACGGATTGCTTTTACGCGTTTTTAAAAAATGCTGAACTTCCCCCATTGATTTTTCACTCACATTCTGAAATACTACATTTCTGGAATTTGTGCAGTTGTTTTTTCCCTATTACCATACAATATCTTAGTATTTTCAAATCTTAAATATCATTTAAGCGATTAATTTAAAATAAATTTTGATTTCGTATCAGAGCCATCAGCTGGTAGTGACTTTAAGAAATAAATTGAAAGTTTCATAATATTTTTAATAATAATGAATTATGAAGTATATTAAAGACTTAAAAGAAAAAATTATAAAAATTAGAAAGTTTTTAAAAAAGCATGCTTTCATTAATGCACTGAGAAGTAGAAAATATTCTTTTTCCTTGCATCAAAAATGTGTACCTCAGAAGAAAATCGTAAAAGCCTGAGGGGCTGAAAATAATTATCCAAAGAAATTAAGCCACAATGAATATCGTGGAAAAGAAAATTCCCAAACATTAAATAAAAAATATACTATAAATATAATTAAAATTCCAAAATAGAGAATTTTTATCAGCGCCTCGTGCTCTTACGGTTTTCATTTGACCTCCACATTTTTTATTTAAAAAATTTTGTACTTTTCGGTGCATTTTAAAGTATGCTTTAAAAAATTTTCTATTATATACGATACTCATTAACAGTCAGTGGCGTAGCGACAGGGGCGCAAAGGGAGTATTTGTGAGTCCGCTGTGGCCTAGTGGTAAGGTCTCAGCTTTCGGACCGAAGGGTTAAACGTTCGAAACCCGATTCCACTAAAAATCCGTCGTGTATTTGGCCTGTTTCACGTTAAATCATACGTAGGGGGTCAAACGTCCTCCCGTTGGTGTGGTGAGGGGGTGCCAGCTCAGGTGTCGTCATCTGACCGCGGTTCAAAATTACGAGGCCCGTCCCTAAATAGCCCTCGTGGTGCTTCAAAAACGGAACGATAATATAACTAAACTATACTAAGCAAGGGGTATAGATGCCCCAGGCACAAGTCTTAGAGCGTGCCATAAAGACAAAACGTTAGTGCGTTTATGTCACTTTTTAAGGCCAAAAATAATGAGGGGCTAAAAATTAACGCCGCGCCCAAAGCTAAATCACTTATGTCGACTGAGGGGATCAAAACATAATATCATGCCCAAGGCGCCACTTACCTTCGCTACCCACTTCTCATTGTAAACATTCTCTCTAACAAAAATACCTAAAAACTTTCTTTTAGAGAAAATAACCAACGGGAGTGACCTCCCCGAAACTTTCTCGCATACGACCAGTAATGTGGGGTGGGTAAACACCCAGTGGGTAGGTTCTTGGGGTATTCTTGGGGTATTTACCCAAGGCCTGGTTATTTTGAGAAAAAAAATTATGAATGGTGATTTACAATGAAACATATAAAATTCATGAATTCCCAAAAACTTAATATTTTGCAAAACAAATTGCGTATGTTCGCAATTTTTACGCGCGCTGAGGTACCACAACTTTATTTAACATTTTTGAGTACGAAATCTTACTACAGATATCACGCAAGATTTCACCATACCTTCCATTTGGAGAATGTCGGAACGAAGTTTCGGTTTAGGGGGTTGCCATAATTACCGAAGCGCGTGTTTGCGGCTCGCTACAATTTCCTTCGTAGGCCGCCAAGGTCAAACGCCAACCATACTCACTTGAGTAAAATAAGCGAAACGCTCGCCAACACACAGTCGTAATGTGCATTTTGAACTAAATATGCAACTTGAACACTTGTTTTTTAATCGATTGAGATGAAAATTGGGCACAGATCTATAATTAATGTTAGCATCCACGATATCAAGTTTTATTTATCTAAGTCAAAGGGCTTATGAGATACAAGTATGCGATTATACAGACCGACAGACCATCATCCCTTCGACGGATTTGGTCCAAACTTTGATACGGACCTACATTCATGATGATAAAACTGTGTACCAAATTTTATTCATCTAGCTATTCAAGTTTTTCAGTTATAGTGTTCACATGACCGCGGACAGACAGACTTCCCGTGGACGGATTTTGTCCAAAATTTGATAGAAACCTACATATTATGTTTAAAGACCACATACCAAATTTCATCCCCGTAACTCTCATAGTTTTCGAGTTATCGTGTTCACAGACACACACACAGACAGACATAATTCCAAAATTGTGTTTTTCGGACTCAGGGAGGTCTAAAACGTGGAGATTCGTCAAAATCTCGAGTTCGAATTTTTTGACGATTACAATACTTTCTCTTTGTATACTTCGTATACGAGAAAGTAAAAAAAGTTTAGTTTAAATTATAACCATTGTAGAAATTCAGTTCAAGTCCTTATGTTAAATTTAGATCCAGGTGGCACTCCTAAAATGGTAACATTACAACATATTTATACCCAAATTTATTACAATACGTTTTGGGTTATTTTTGTATCTGGAAAACAAAGAAAATGTGACTTACACCATTGTAATTTTAGCCAATCCAATTAATAAATTCCCATACTGCATATCACCAGAAATTCTTCTAAACTACGATAGCATCTGAAATGCAGATTTCCACATGATTCACGTCCCCAGATTCTTAAATCACTGATAAGCAGCGCTTCGGATTCCAGAACGTATGTTTTATCTAAAACCAAGTTGAAATGAGGAGCTTAATGGCGCAAGACACATACTTGGTCATGCTGTGCCAAACGAAAGGTAAAATTAAAAACAACGCTTAGTTTTTTAAAAAATAATAATTTTAAAGACAGTGGTCGTTAAAGTTATAGCTCAATTGTATGTTTGCTTCCTTGAGGGAACGATTGCCGTATTCGGACAAAACTTCCCAAATACATGGTATGAAGCAAACGGCAAACTTGTATAATCATCAAGGAAAGTCTGTTTTCAAAGAACTTTAAAAGAACTCAAAACTGTAAAATGCAGTATTTCTTTAATAATTCAAACGATGCGAATAAAATTGAATTCTTAAAAAAACACCCGACTGAAAATTGCTAGATTAGATCGCATTCTGATCAGCAACGATGCTCTTAATGTGCAGGCAGATGCGATGCACTAGTATTTGATTAGGCCGTACATTCTAACTAGTCGCTTAGTCCCTGCAAGATACATTTCCAGAAATTCTGACCAATGTTCTTGATGGTGCACACTTTAACACTGTTCCTAGGAATTGCCTGCACGTTACTAATGGAAACCACTGGTTTGGTAGAGGCAGGGTCGGATTATTAAATCTGCAAAGTAGGTACAAGTTTAGAGATCCGACAACATTGGCGGTGCCTCGAGAATTTCCTGCGGTATTTTCAGGGTAATTTAATTTTGTCAATAGAATAAAATAAAGAATAAAAGAAAATGAGAAATAAAGAAGCCACTGCATTTTGTTTTTGGTTCTCCCAAATAACGAATATCTAAATTTTTCTTCTCTTTGTAAGTCAAAACTCGATTCCTTTGCCGTAGATGTTAAAATACGACTTTTGCGATTCTGTATTTATAATTATCCTGGCTTTATTCCCTGCATTTCTACCTTTTTATATTTACAACCAGAGATTGTAAGAAAACATCATTATTAGCATGTAAACAACTATCTTTTATATCATCCCTACTCTGTTTTGGTATTTAAGGTAAGGCAGGGTTATCAGGTTCGAGGGGTATCTGGGCATTCGCTTAGTAATTTTTTAAAATATAGATAGAAGATATTTTTGGACGAACATATTGTCAACACTGAATATATCTTGCCACCAAAACAAGGAGCAGATTTTCAGTCGCCCTAGAGCAGTTGAGAATATGTGTTGTTTATAAAAGGAAGAGATGTTGCTGCCTACAACTTAAGACACAACTGGATTCAAGCTATTCTGATGAATACAACCCTATGACTGCAATAAAAATAACTAGATATCTTTATATATTGTTGCAAAGATCTAAAGTCGCTTTCCTGCCTCGCTAGTCTAATAGTTGGGGAGGGAGTTTTACAGGGGTTAGCATGGAATGACGGGCAGCGGCCAGGCCTCGACCCCTGACCTTGGCGACAAAGTTTGCGACTATTTTGGCGACTTGGCGACAAATCGAAGATGCCCGAAAACGCTATTACTTTCTCGATATTTTTATTAGGGGGCCGAGATCCATGTTTCCCTGAAAATTATATGTGTCGTCACGGCCTATCGGGGAGAGTATAAAAGACCGCGTTTGGACCACGGTAGTATGTTGATCGACTGGAAAGACTTTGGAGTTTCGTCTGCAGTGCGAGCTGGTCAGACGGTGAGCTGAGCGCTATTGAAAATGCTGTATTGTCATTGTTAGTGATTTTCTAACTTTTGTGTTGCTAAATTTGAAAGTGCTGTTACTGTTTTTACTTGTGAATTGTTGTCTGTTGCATTGCTAATCAGTAAAGAGGTTCCTGTTACTGTGCTACGTGTTTTTCCTTCATATTTCTGAATAAATATTCATTCTCCATTATCCTGTGTGTTGGACTGTTTCCAACATACAGCCACAGAACGATTTTTGTTACACTGGTGTCAGGAGTGGGTCAGTTGTGTATGGTGAATACGAGATATCAGAGGAAGAAGGCCGAAAACGCTGACTTGCTTGCTTTGCTTGCCGACTTAAAGAAAAGACAAGATGAAATGAAGAGTCATATCAAGGCGCACGTCGAGAGTCAAGTCGGAGAAATTAAAGACCATGTTAATAGTTGTATTGGAAGAATTGAAGAAGATGTCCAAGGTGTGAAAAGAGAGACATAGGAAGCAAAGGATGAAGTACAAGAGAAAATCAGCGTCCTCGAGAAAATAATCGGTGATCTTGAGATTAGACTAAACAATATCCCGACAAGTCCAGATCTTATTATTCCAGACCGATGATCAAATTCCTGACATTCGACGGACAAACGTCATGGACTGTCTTCAAGACACAGTTTGACGTTGTGAGCTCTACGAACGGATGGACGGGTCCTGTGAAAGTCAGACAACTTGTGGCCTCTCTAAGACGATCAGAGGCGGAGGTTCTTCAAGCAATTCCAGCTGATAAGTTGATGGACCTAAAGACCATCGAGAAAGCTCTAGAAGTCCGATTTGGAGATAGTCACCTTACCCAGTTTTATAGGACTGAATTGAAGACGAGACGGCAGAAGCAAGGAGAAAGCCTTCAGGTATTAGCCGCCGATGTGGAACGACTAATGAGCTTGGCCTATGCCGAGTGCCATCAGGATGTTCGGGACAGCCTAGCAGCCCAGTACTTTGTCGACGCTATCAGAGATGACGATACTCAGCATGCAAGAAGGTTTATGGATGCCAAAGACTTGAAATAAGCTTTGGAATATAGCATGAAGTATGAGGCTGCAAAAATTGTTTACAAGACATCCGGAAATGTAAGATTAATAGAGATAGAGGATGGCACAGGAAAAGAATAAGACGAAAAATTTGACTGTTTACTGAAAACGTTGGAAAAATTATTAAACAGTCATGTTGCTGGGAAGAACACTCCTCGACTAAATCCGAACGGGACTTGCTGGAAGTGTAACAAAAAGGGACACGTACAGAGAGAGTGCTAGACAATTTCGCCCAACCAGGAAAACTAATGTATGGCCATCTTACGGGGCGAAGGCTGCCTTTTCCCAATAAAGCCCCTGAAGAAGGATTGAAAGTTTCCGCACTTTGCGGAGGAAGAAATGGACTCTACTTGGAAGGATCTATTTGTGGTAACCCCTGTTTGATGTTGGTGGACACCGGTGCCAATGTCACTCTCGTAAGAACAGACTTGGCCCAGAAATTGAAGGATAATTTTATTGACACGGCTCCTAACATTTCTTTAAAGACCGCTACTGGTGAAAAGGCGGAGATACACGGGAAACTGGATGCAGCAATTGAATGTGGATCCAAAAAATTCCAACACAGAATCTACGTAGCTGACATCACCGATCCTTGTATTCTCGGCCTGGATTTTCTACAAAAATTTAACTTCACGGTAGACCTGGAGAAGAACGAGATACGGATAGAAGGAGAGGAAATTCCTTTGTTTTCAGCAAGTGCAGAGCAATCAAAGTTATGCTCTGTATTGGCCAAAGAGAAAACTATTATACCAACAAGATAGGAATGTCTTATTCAGGGAGTTCCAGAAGTTTCTGGACAATTCAAATACTCCGTAACGGAATTTCCTAGCCAAGTTTCCCAGAAAGGTGTCCTTGTGGCGGCCACACTTGTTGATTTAAAAAGAGAAACCATCCCCGTTCAAGTTCTGAATCTGGACAATAAACCCAAGACCGTGGACAAAGGAGCTGTTATTGCGAGGTGTGAGCCAATGGTGGATATCGCTGCTCGTCCTCAAGAATTTTCCGAATCACTGCATACCCCGTCAATCTTGGAGAATCTTGAAGGGTTTAATGTAGAACAGCGAACAGCAGTGAGGGAATTGATTCAAGAATTTCAGAACTTGTTTTCTACTAGTGACTCTGATGTCGGCCGCTGCAATATGACTCAACATAGAATTAATACATGTAATCATCCACCAATCAAGCAATATTCAAGACGTTTGCCTCTTTCAAAGAAAGAGGAAGCGGCGTCTAGTTAAAGAGATGGTGGATAATGGAATAATAGAAGAATCGTCAGGACCTTGGGCTTCACCTTTTGTGCTTGTTAAGAAGAAATATGGATCGACACGTTTCTGTGTTGACTACAGGAAGTTAAATAAGATTACGATAAAGGACAGTTATCTTCTACCACGGATAGACGACACCCTGGATGCTTTGAACGGAAGCCAATGGATCTCGACATTGGATTTCAAAAGTGGATACTGGCAAGTCGAGATCCAACCTGAAGAAAGAAAAAAGACAGCCATCACCACCGGACAAGGTCTCTGGCAATTTAAAGTAATGGCTTTCGGACTTTGTAACGCCCCTGCCACATTCGAAAGACTAATGGAGAGAGTATTGCGTGGACTTACGTCTGAAGCCTGCTTAGTGTATGTTGATGACATTTTAATAATAGGACGAACATTTGAACAACATCTGAATAACATTCTTAAAGTATTTGGGAGACTGCAAGAAGCTAACCTCAAGCTAAGTCCAAAGAAATACAGATTCTTCCGAAAGGTGGTTTCTCATCTTAGACACATAATTTCAACAGATGGAGTTAAAACCGACACAGAAAAGACTAAGGCAGTAGTTAATTGGCATTGTCCAGAGACAGTACACGATCACCGAAGTTTCCTTGGACTTTGCACCTATTACCGTCGTTTTATAAGAAATTTCTCCGCAATAGCAAGATCCCCTACATAAATTAATTGACGCTAGATCAAACTTTAATTGGACCAAAAAAAAGCGAGAAATCTTTCAATAGTCTAAAGCAGGCTTTGATAACTTCCCCTGTCTTGACCTATCCCCGGACTGACAAGGAATTTATCTTGGATACGGATGCTAGTAATGAATGAATAGGAGCCGTGCTTTCTCAGAAAATTGGAAACGAAGAGTGTGTCATCGCTTACTTCAGCAAGAGCTTGAGTAAGCCAGAAAGAAATTGTGTCACGCGTGCGTAAAGAATTACTAGCAATTGTGAAATCTATAGAGTATTTCCGTCACTATCTCTATGGACGGAAATTTCTTCTCCGGACTGATCATGCTTCCCTTAGATGGCTTTTGAATTTTAGGCAACCTGAAGGCCAGATAGCTCGCTGGATCCAAGGAGTTCAAGAATATGACTTCGAAATCCAGCATCGCAAAAGAACCTCTCACGGAAATGCAGATACCCTCTCTCGAAGACCCTGTAAAGAGAGCTGTAATCATTGCACAAATGCCGAGAAAAATTCGAAATTGAAACAGACATTTTCGTGAAAGTTTTAACAACAACTGATAATCTCTGGTCTTCAAGTAGGGTCCAAAAGGCATAGCTAGAAGATCCTGCTATTAGGCCAATTCTAGAGAAGAAACTAAATTCGGAAGATCGACCATCTTGGCGAGAAATCGCTCCTGAGAGTCCTGCAACAAAACGATATTGGGCTCTTTGAGACTCCTTACACCTTAAGGATGGTGTTTTATATCGTAAGTGGGAGAGTGATGATAGATGCTCTTCTCATTGGCAACTAATTCTCCCGAAAAGCAGAATTCAAGAAGTTCTGCGAGAGACTCATAACAGCGCAAGGGAGGCCATTTTGAAGTCATGAAAACTTGGAGCAAAACCCGAAAGCGATTTTATTGGGATCGACTTCGCGCCGACGTCAAAAAATGGTGCAGAGAATACCACGCTTGCGGAGCCCGAAAAGGTCCCAAAACAAGAACTAAAGGTCACTTACAGCGCTATAATGTGGGCGAACCTTTCAAAAGAATGGCTTTGGATATTTTAGGACCTTTTCCTGTAACTACAAAGGGAAATCGGTTTGTCCTGGTATTGAAGGACTATTTTACTAAATGACCAGAAGCAATCGCCATTCCAGGTCAGGAAGCCTCGGCTGTGGCTGAAGAACTTGGTCGAACCTGGATTTCGCGTTATGGCATACCTATGATATTACATTCGGATCAAGGTACAAATTTTAATTCCGCGCTCTTTACTGAGCTTTGCAAACTTTTGGGAAATCTGAAGACTCGAACGACGGCGTTACATCCTGAGTCCGATGGCATGGTCGAGTGGTTTCATCGAACGATTTTAAATCGTCTGTCTTTATTTGTATCGAAGAATCAGACTGACTGGGATACCCCGTTAAGACCGGACATATTTTCATCCTTAAATTTATTTTTTTTAGTTTATAGGTACCCTTGGATCCTACTGGTATTGTAAAAAATAATTTTAAAAATTTAGCATGTCCCTCAAAGTCAGGGGCGCACCCGTACAATCGTGCGGGTTAGGCTTTTTCTGTGTTAACGTGAACCCATACGTTCATGAGAGTTAGGCATTATCTATGTAAGCTTCACCTAATTTATTTTTTCATGGTTTAGTTTTCATTCAATATTAATTACCCAAAGAAACAAATAATTAAGCATCATAATAAACAATTTATAATTTATAAGAAAAAATATATTTATAAATAAGGAAATTACAATTTTAATGACTAATTTTTTTTTAAATGAAAATATTTGAAACAAATCTTAGTTTTTGATTTAAAAAAATAAATATACCTCACATTTCTCTCACTGAGTTTTACAAGTTCTTTCTTCTGAAATAAGGGATACTCCTGTATTTTTAGAAGGCAAATGAAACTTCACGGATCATGCAATATCTGGTTGTTCGCTTCTCATTCTTTCTTGCACAATAGAAATTACAGCGCCTTCACGAGATGTCGGATGACCCCCTTCAATCCCCTGCTTCTTTAGAAAATCTCCCTGTTTTTCCTCCGACAATGCCTATTGAGTGTAAATGCCTTTCCTGTACTGATTATATTCAAGGAAGGACCACCCATCATTTCCCACTATCATTAGGACTGGCGGTATTTTCAGATGTACATACGTTATCGCTGATTCTAGCGTCAGTTTTGACGGCTTTTATACCTACTTTCTTTGTTCGAACTGAATAATTACAAACACATATACTGACACCAAATTCTTCTTGCCGCCCCAATAGTAAACTAAGGTGGTTGATAGGATTTCAATGATAGAGGGAAATCCAAGTGTGGAACTTTCTGTGAGTAGTCTCCTTTGTTTCGAAGCTTTCAAAGAGATCCTTCAAAATACTTTGAAAGAGCTCGTCACATTTGAGTGCTGATACGGTAAAAACGACAATGCGGTTTGCGGAAGTTTCTCGAGGAATACTTAAGACCGTTGGAGGCAGTGGGACATATTTCGTGGAACTCTCTTGGAAAAAAGCTAAAAGCAGAAAGAATTGTTTATATGTAAAATATTTCATTTTTAGGTGATAGGAAATGAACCATGTATTTTTAAGATAATTTTTTTTTCTTAATATAGTACCCATTCCATGTCTTAAGGCCGTTACTTAGTGATACAGTCGAAATTAAACACCGATGTATGCATAGGATCACGCAAGAAGACACTACAAAAAGGAAGTCGATTTTCGGACTGTGAGCTTAAATAAAGCAGAACCCGCACCATCGTGCGGGTAAACAAATATTACGCCTAAAGAGTAATTATATTAACTCTTAACTAACATATTTTACTTTTTTTCATTTATTTGAACATTAAATTAACAATTGGTATCGAAGCAATTAAATATGTATTAATAATTAGCTAATTGCGACAGATAAATAAGTCTAATGTTTAGCGCGAATTTTTTGCCAACAGATTTAACGCGATTATAATTGAAATATGGACAGTCTCTGCCGTCTTTTGAGAAAACTAGATACTATTGATATTCTGGAAACTAGAACAGTCGTTACTTTCCGGCATTTGATAAATACAACTCTCCAGGAAGCAGAAATGCTAGCTAATGTCTAACCCGCACGATCGTGCGGGTTCTGTCTTAAAGGGATACACATTTACCACTCTTTCTCTTGGCCTACAGGAGCGCAGACCATGAAGTGACCAGATTCACTCCAGCAGATATGCTTTTCGGTCGAACACTGCGATTGCCATGTGATATCCTATTTGGACGACCGAGTGATACGCCTTCCTCGCCGAGTGAATACCTGAATTATTTAGAGGCACGTTTGGAAAGCGTACACGTGTTTGCCAGAGTGAGAATTAAATTGACCAGTGAACGAATGAAGACTCGCTACGACTCCGTAGCAACAAACCATCATTTTAAGGAGGGAGATCAAGTCTGGGTGTGTAATCCAAAGCAACGGAGGGGTCTGAGCCCGAAACTGCAGCAGAACTGAGAAGGACCTTATACTATCGTCAAGAGACTGAACGATGTTATCTACAGAGTTCAGAGGTCGCCTAACGCCAAGCCAAAAGTCATTCACATTAAAAAAGTCTCCCTACCGAGCTACTGATCATAGCTCTATGTTGAGACTGCCGGGATGTGCAGTCTTTGAAGAGGGGAGCAGTGTTATAAAGATGTAATGTCGCTTTCCTGCCTCGCTAGTCTTATAATTAGGGAGGGAGTTTTACAGGGGTTAGCATGGAGTGACGGGCAGCGGCCAGGCCTCGACCCCTAACCTTGGCGACAAACTTGGGGACCATTTTCGCGATTTGGTGACAAACTTGCCGACCATTTTGGCGAATTGGCGACAAACTTGGCAACAATTTTGGCAGCTTGGCGACAAATCGAAGATGCCTGAAAATGCTATCACTTTCTCAATATTTCTAATAGGGGCCAAGATCCAGGTTTTTCCTCAAAATTCTATGTGACGTCACGGCCTATCGAGGAGAGTATAAAAAGACCACGCTTGGATCACAGTAGTGTGTTGATCGACTAGAACGACTTTGGAATTTCGTCTGCAGTGCGAGCTGGTCTGCAGTGCGAGCTGGTCAGCCGGTGAGCTGAGCGCTATTGAAAGTTCTTTACTGTCATTGTTAGTGATTTGCTGTGACTGTTTGTGTTGCTAAATCTGAAAGTGCTGTTACTGTTTTCACTTGTGAATTGTTGTCTGTTGCATTGCTAATCTGTAAAGAGGTATTGTTCCTGTTGCCTGTGCTACGTGTTTTTCCTGCATATTCGTGAATAAACCTGTGTTCTCCATTATCCTGTGTGTTGGACTGTTTCCACCATACACCCACAGAACGATTTTTGTTACAATATTATACTAAATAGACTTAATTTCCACTTTTTTTCAGCATCCTTGTTTAATATTAAAAAGTTATAAAGCACACAGTTGTCTCGTGTCCAAAATTGCTTATGGGCAAGTGAGTATTAATCCATTGGAACTGGGTGCTGACACATCCGATGACAAAACTCATTACTTTGCATCAAAGAATGGATGGCCTCATATATTTTTTTCTAAAATGTTTATAAAAAGTTATATGTCCGAAATTCCACCAGATTGACCCATACTATTACTTTTTGAGGAACATATAAACCATAGTCCATCTTAATCTAGTCAAAAAATTAATTTATAATCAGGTACAATATCTTAAGCTCCCTCCTTGTACGTCACATGTCCAACAGCCTTTAAAGTCGGTGTGTTTAAGGGAATAAAAATCATAACTCTTTGTGAGGGTTTTGAAAAATAAACTCTTGCGAACTGGCAGCTAGAAAACCCAAGGAATAAAATACCCAAAGGAGACTTTGTCTATATAACAAATGAAGACTTTGATACAGTACAAACTGCAATTATTGTCAGTATCTTCAATTCAACTGGAATAGTGAAACAAAATAACCAAACAGGAATACCATCAGTGAAAGCATATTCAGGTCAGATGATCTTGTATGTATCTTCTTATGTGCACGGGAACAAAATAATTGAAAAAGAGTTATATCAAATTTAAACTACCTCATTATAATTCATTTGACAGCATTTGAGGCACTTTCAGTTTACTGATGAGGTAGAGGTCAGTATCCCTATCAGGGCCGGCCGTCTCTATAAAGGGGGATGGGTCCAAACAATATGTCCTTTATCCCGCATTTGCAGGTGAAACAGACAAAAATTTGTGGCCCTGTAAGATTTTTTTTATCTCAATCAGATCTGTATAGGACACTGTGTGTTTGCAATACACCAGGAATGCCTGTTCGGCTAATCCTTAAGGTGTTTCTGCCTTCTTGCGGAGATACGGTTGACTATCTGTTGCTGGAGTGTGTCCTTTGGAGGCAACTGCACATTGCCTGGCTAGGATATTGGAAGAACAGGGTATAGGTCGAATCTTCAGCTCATGAGATCGTACAACACTTGCAGGTCAACACTAACGGTGCTTCTCTTGTCCCGTCTCAGGGACCTTGAACTTGTTTACTGTTCCTGTTTATGTATATTAGCGCAAAGTTATTCTTTGTTTTGTTATATTCTGCTTATGTAAATGAAAGGAAATAAAAAATTGTCGATGGGCTGAGAGTTCTTCTGGTGGTGTATGGGTCTCTTTATGTTTATTGAGTGGTGGTGGCTCTGGCGCTTGTGGCGTCCAGACAGCGTGTCGCATCCAGTCGAACTGGTCGGCTGATGGTTTCTGGTATCGACAAGTGTCGTCCTGTACCTTCATGTTGGATGGGGTTGCTTCGTGGCGGCCTATCGGTCTGCACTTGACGGCTTCGGCCAGGTCGAGATTTTGGCTTGCTTTTACTCATGCTTAATAATTAGAAATAATTTTTAATTAATTTTAATTTACTAAAAGAACGTCTGCACTTGCTATATGGTAACTGGTAAGGTAAAAAAATAATTTAAATACTGTTGGCACATTTGGAAAAAGTTCATTATAATTATTATTTAATATTTCGTGCAAAATGTCTTGTATGTTATTTAAATCTTTTTTGTTCCACTATGAGTCTTCTTAACAAATCCGGTTCCTGGATTAGATCTTCATTATAAAGTTCTACGAAATTCTTTAATAGGGTTTCCAGTTAATGTTTTTCTCTAGTTTTTATATCGGTGATTAATTGAAAATTTGAAATAACATTTGGTAAATTTTTAAATCTTTTGTCTATTTGTACTATTACAATATCAACCTTAACGTTAAAGAATTGGCATTTAAATTCCCCTATTAGTTTTTTGTGGAACTTCATCTTCTGCTAATTCGGAATATAACCTTTTTCTTCTTCGAATTCTTTTTTCAGGGAAGTTTTCTGAAATGCCAACACATCTGATAGAAATAGAAGGAGGTGGCAAATAAAAGTATGAAAAACTATACTGGTTTTGTTCGGACTACCAAATAAAACAGTTAAAGACTCGACTTCCCCCGCCTTTTGAAGTAACTTGAAAATTTAGTTATAATTTTAAATAAGCTCAGTAGAAATAATATTAAAGTAATTACATTAAGATGTATATCAACGGGAAGAAAATGGAACGAAAACAACGAAATTTTAAAATACTTATTTGTACTCACCCTAAAAAACTGTTTCAACTAAAGATTGACCAATCTTGGCTTCATTTTCTTTTGCACGACAAAGCATAAAATGAACACCAAATGTGATGGTTAGATGTGTGAGACCCAAAAGAAAATATTCTCAAAAAAAGAAAGGATAATGGTTTTCTAAAGTACCCCTTTTTTGCTTTCAACCTCGTCCAATTAGATTTTCTTTTTTGTTTGCAGATTTCAGCTGGACAGAGATAAGATTTCTTTTATCTTCTATACACTGTTGTCATCTCGGGAGTGTTATTGGAAGTGTGGATTAACGGCCTATCATATTTGCCCGATGGGATCATCCACAATATTCGGCTATTTTTTCTTGTTGGAGAACGTTCCTAAGACAGGATGTATCACTTTTGAAATACATGTGATGCGTAGCATCATAATTAAGAAAGTTTAACAATTTAGTAATTTTAAAGCTGTAGAAAGCGGGACTCAGTGGGAGAGGGCCTGCCTTTAGACATGCTTCCATTTTTTTCTATTTTGTAATAATTCAGCAGGGTCCTTTTAAAATGTGTGAAAAAACTGTCGTAGAAGGTTGTAAATTATCATTGAAACGGGTCACCAGGGTCAGAAAAACCGACCATCTTTGAATGTCACTTGTGGCTTTCCGACTATGCTGTCCCATATAGCAATTCTAATTTGCAACGAAGTTGCGGCAGTCTTGCTATGCAAGTCTGCAAACTTGCAGCAAGTTCAGCACGACAAGACCACAAGTTTATAACAAGACTGCAGCAAGTTAACGCAAACTTCGAAGTCGCCATGCAATAAACTTTCAGTGAACTTGTCGTGTCAAGTTCATTGCAAACCTGTAGAAAAGAATAGCTTACCGTCTCAAATTTACTGCATATTCAGGGGTATTGGGTAAACAGGGGTATCCCCCCTTCTTCAAAGCCATTCCTACAGAGTGTATCTTCCTTTTTATCATCGCGGAACTGGACGATAGGGCCGCCTTTCCCCTTCTTCTCACCGCATACGAGGAGTGTACTGAGTTAATTTTAATGGAACTCACTTTTACGATCCAAGGACATGTAGAAGAGAGCGCGATTCGAACCCGCGCTCATAGAATCCGTAGGCGCGTATGCAGACCACTAGACTAGTTCGTATCAGAGTCGGGAGAAGAAAAATAGAGTTTTCGCTTCGTCATTGTGTCATGAGTCGTAAATATGCCATATCAGTTTCATGGCAAACTTGCTTTGCAAGAGGGTGATCGATTATGCTATGTTACTTTTCAGGAGTTTCGCTGCAAATGTGCATGCTATCTGGGGTTGTAGCATTCACTTAGAAATAACATTATCTTCCGTCTGGTTTTATGGTCGGAATTTAGGAAGGAGATAACAGCTATTGATAGTTGACGGGTTTGCCTTCACCTTTAGAGTGAGGCCCTCTGTACTGGAATTTGTGTTACAGGCTCACCAGAAAACTTTTGCGAACGTCGCTATACCAACCCGTGTGATATATAATATTTCGTTTTTAAAAATGTAAGAAAAAATTGAAAAGTGAGCGTTTAGCTCTTGATGGTGCCCCCCTCATATCGCGGGACCCTGGTGCAATACATCCATTGCATCCCCACCCCCAGATGGTCGGCCCTGGTCCCTCTCACTTACAGCTATAATAAAAAATATTAATTTTTTTTATTTTTTAACCATGAAAACAGCTCTAAAATATTGTTAAATACCAAAGGAACACACCAAATACTTTAAAAAAACTTTCTCCTATTTTTGAATTTTAGGATGGGGAATGCCCAGTTACCTCGACGAGATGGGGAATAAGGTACTTGTGATCACATATTTATAAGCTAATTTTTACACTTAAACAAATGATTAGTTTGAAAAAATTTTATATACTAGTTTAAATGAAAAGTCTGCTGAACTATGGAGATGAAAAGTCTATACGATAATAATACCTAGCAAAAACATTCAAATCCAGAGTAAATTTCTGATGTGAAATCGGTACCCACTTATCCCGCCTTACCTTAACTAGATTCATTACTATCAAGAATAAGGCATAAAAGTTTTTGATACTTCACTATCAACAATTAAATTGCTCTTATTCTTAGAAGTAGTTTTGTTTATTCGTTTTATTTATTATTCTTAGAATTATTATTTATTCTTGGAATTTTCTAAGTTTAAATTGCATTGTTAAAACTTTTTCTTAAAATTCTTGAGCTAAATTAAATTCTGTTTCGAATTATCTTTCCGAAAAATTATCTAAATAATTATGAATCTTCATTTCTAAATCTTTTGTTTAAAGAAACAAAGAAGAATTTCTGTTTATTTATAATCAGTATTTTCAAGATTCAAAAAACTTTCTAATTTATTGCGCGCCTTCGTGATTGGCGCATAGTGAATATATTTCTTTTATTGTCCATTATTCAAAAGATTACCAATAATAATTTTTCGACGAATAATAATTTTCTATCAAACATAAGTACTTCAAAATGGAAAGAAATCGTTCACCGTTATATTTCTGTAGGTGATATAATCCAAACAAGTCAGCCCATGCAAACAGCCAAAAATGTGAACTTTAAAGTACCCACTTATAAGAGGGATGGGAAAACATTTTTAGGAGCGAGCCAGAAAATAAATAAATAATTTTGGCGCTCCAATAATAATTTAAGGACTCAATAAGGACTTAAATATAATATTTAAAAAATTCTCTAACACTAATGCGATGAATGAAGCTGTGACTGCAGTGCTAAAAGCTATATAAGAATAGATTTTTGCTATAAATATACCATTTCTAATTGCTATACAATTTATGTGTCATTATATGAATCTGCTGCGGGCCGGATAGAACCTCTAAGTGGGCTGCATCTGGCCCGCAGGTCGTAGTTTAGCTATCAGTGACTTAGAAGAAATTGTGGGAGGCTTGAAGGATAACAACTTCAAGAAGAATATCCATGAATATGTTTGAATATAAAATCATTACAGCACAACCGTTTACACTGTTAAATGCACAGTTATCTTTATATTTACAATATTTTCATTATTGTAAATAAGTTCATTCTGATCTACTGCTTAAAGAATCAATTAACCCATCACATTCAGTTCTATGTCCTGAAATGGAGGAAAGATACATTTTCCAATTACGCCTCTTAACCTAGCTGAATTTGCTCAATATAGAACGCCTCCCCATCTAGCTGAATTTGCTCAATATAGAACACCTCCCCATGCCCCCGTGCCTGATGCCATTACGGCACATTGCTGTCAATACAGTGCCGCAATGTCTGTCGTAAATCCGGAAGAATTTTCGATGAGGCGTAATTAAGAAATTTCTTGCAGCTTTACAAGAGTCTGTCTATCCGAGTTACGAAAGTGTCAGGGTACATTGATCATAATTCTGTTGTTTAAAATGCTATGTAAATTTCATTTATGTACTTTCTTAGGATGCATTTTTGCCATTGAGTTCCACAGCAGTGTTGCGTAAGTTAGAATGAGTCTTAATAACTTTTATTGGTGGATATGAGTTATTGAGGTGGTGCGGAAACGTGCCTAGAGCCACGTATTCCTCCAGATATATCATCGATACAAATCCGAACTTGAATTCGATACTGATCGTTTTAAAATGCCAAGACTAGCACTTTTTGACGATTTTACTCCGGAAAGGGGTGACAGAAAATGACCCAGATTGTACACTATATTGTTCAATATTGTAAAATTCGAAAAATCAATATCGTATAATATTGTGTTACAATATTAAAGCAGTGTAAAATGTAAGAGTTTTCCTATATTGCTCAATATTGGGTTTCAATACTGTTAAATATTGAGCAATATTATACAATATAGTTAAACCTAGTTTTAATAATGTACTATTTATTTCCCCAAAATTATAAATATTCCTAATATTAAGCCTAACTACTTATTAGAGATTGAAAGAAAAATTTGCTTCCATACCGAATCATCCGATTATTTTGTACTCGACATTTGTTATGCATACCCCAGATAGCAATTTTAGTTTGTAGCAAAGTTGCAGCAATCTTGCTCCGCAAATCTGCAAGCTTGCAACAAATTTGTCACGACAAGAGTGCAAGCTTGAAACAAGTTATTGCAAACGAGTTAGTCACCACAAGTCGAACTTGCCGCAAACTTGTTACGTCAAACTCATTGCAAACTATAGCAAAAACAAAATACGAACACAATCTCGGATTCGATCCCGCGACACAACGCTTTCTAAACCTGTTGCCCTAACCACTCAGCCAGCTAGACTCCGAGAACATAGATTGCGCTAATAGATCGCGTATACGATTTATTTTAAACTCTTTTCTTGATTTCATTATTTTTTTAAATTTTGTGTTGAGAATATGATTTGAAATCAAAGAGAGGGCGATCTTCTAATAATGATAATAACTACGTTTTGCTAGTAGAATAAATTATTAAATTAGGGTTCAAAAGTAATTATTTTAAAAATGGAACAAAATGTAAGTTATTATTTTTCAACAAACATTGACCGTTTTTTTAAGTTCAATTTTGTTTATAAACGTTAAAATTTCAACATTAAGAAAAAGGCGATATAGTTTTCTTTAAAGTGGGAGTTCTATATTTTGTAAGAGATGGAAAATGTTTCAAAATTTTTTTTTATAAAAAAGTTAGTTTTTTCACAAATTATCATTCATTCATTGAATTAATAAAAAGAAGGACGGTCTAGGAGATGCTATTAAAAATCGGATGTTTTTTAAAACAGAGACAAAGATTATCTCTAAGTATGCTATCATCTTTGCAGCAAATTTGTTTTGCAATCGTGGTGTGAAATTCGTCATGACATCTTCACAGCAAACTTGTTTTGCAAGTGGGTTGGCCGATTATGCTTTGTTACTTTGCAGGAAGTTCGCTGCAAAGTTGCCACATCAAGTTTGTCATGACAAGCTAATATCAAGAAAAATCAAATTTGCTGCAAGTGTACATGCTATCTGGGACGAACCTTAGATTTGAACCGCGGATAGCTTAGTTACCTCATCCGTCACCATGTCCACTGAGCCACCGAGTCCTTGAATGCCGAAGATAGATTGCGGTTTAATATGAAGTATCGTGCATCTCTACATCTTATTTTGAATTATCTTCTTGATTTAATTAACTTTTTTATAATTTTGAGCTGAGAATTTGATTTGAAGTGAAAGAGAGAGAGAGAGAGAGCGATTTTCGCTAGTAACTAAGTTTTGCTAGTGGAATAAATTATGAAACCCCCAGTAGCACAACAATATTGTAAAATATTTTGGGCAATATTGAACAATATTCTAAATTCCGAGGAATACCGAACTAAGGTTCAAAAGTAATTACTTTTAAAAACATGGGACACAAAAAAAAGTTATTATTTTTCAACAAACTTTGTCTGTTTTAAAGGATTAATTTTGTTTATGAACATTAAAATTCATCATCAAGAAAAAGGTGATATATAGTTTTCTTTAATTGGCATGTTCTATATTTAGTAAAAGTTGGAATGGAGAATTTTTCAAAAGTAATATTTTTATAAAAATGCATAATTAGTTTTTCAAATTATCATTGACTTATTGGATTAATAAAAAGAAATGTTTTATTAAAAATCGGATGTTTTTAAAACAGAGACAAAGAATCAAAACCATATTCAAACGTATTCAGGTCGTATGGTCACTAAGGGTTAAAAGAACCCGGAATAATACAACGTTGTGTTATATTGTTAAACGTAGAATTTTCAATATTGTCACCACTATATTGATCAACGTTGTGGGAATATAGAATTTTCAATATTGTCACCACTACATTAATCAACGTTGTGGGAATATAGAATTTTCAATATTGTCACCACTATATTAATCAACGTTGTGGGAATATATAATTTTCAATATTGTCACCACTATATTGATCAACGTTGTGGGAATATAGAATTTTCAATATTGTTTACTCAGTGTTATATAGTGTTCGGCTTTTTTTATGAAAAATTTTTTCCTTTGAATTTTTTGAAATAAAATCTTAAATAACATGAATTATTAAGCTAAAACTAATATATTTGTGACAAAATTTTACGTTTGCAAGACTTTTAAACATTTAGATACAGCAATCGGTATTCACAATGTTGCCTAAAATATTTTACAATATTGTTGTGCTACTGGGGGAGTAAGATGAGTGCATTTCCGGATTTTTTTTGTTATGTCACGGTAAGTAAAATGTAAATATCTCCCCCCTCCATTTCTCACTTCACCCTCATTTTGATGAAATCAACCTTGCCTGGCGCATGCGCAAAAGCGCGGAGGGTTTCGAAATCCGAGAATCAGCTATAGTTTGCATTTCTATCGACGGTATGTCAGAGCATCTTTCAGCTATTGTGTCCTATAGAAATCAGGTGCTTTATACTGTCAATTCGCTTCGCCATAAGATATTGCCCTTTTAAGCGGTTGTTAACTATTTCTGCTCAATATTGGAGCAAAACATGGATAGATATTTTTAAAAATCTAGTGTTTTCACTTTACTTCTTTTGTATTGCAATCCTTAAAATAATTAAATGTGGAAACAGAGCGGCGCTTATGTTTGCAATATAGTTTACAGAAACAGATTTAAAAATAATTTATATTGCAATCTTTAAAAGGATGACATGTATTAATCTAGATACCGCACAGAATACTTATGAAAAAGTGTGATTGATAAAAATAATATTTAGAAAGGGAAAATAGTGATTATGTTTATAATATACAATTATAAAGAAATATTGAATTTAGAAATTTTTCACAAATGTATGGCCAAAATACCTTCATTTGAAGGATTGCTTACTGATTCGTATATTCCTTTGTTTCCGTAATGTATTTCTTTATTCGTTTTATGCGTCTATATAAAAAGCTTGAAGGAAGATATACGTCATAATCTCTTAAATGTGCTTAAAAACCTTAAATTTTGAACTTGTTTATTATTCTTTTCTAACTTCAATCTTTTAGAAATTTTTCAAAAATAAATATATTGAAAGTAACGTTAAACATGATTGTTTATCTAATCTTAATTTTGCTAATACAAAATATTTTAAGAGAAGTTTTTATAATGGGCTATATAAAATTATAAAAAAAAACGGCAAAATATTCTAGAATTATAGTGCATATAAAGCAATTATTATTTTTATTAAAAAGATATTGTTACTCATCGAAAGTAACGGAGTGTTCTTGTTTTCAGTCTCGAGAGTAGTTATCTCAATATTCTCAACACGAGCAAGAGCTGTAATAGATGGGGCTACTAGAGTAAATCATGTCCGACTCGGCTGATCGGATCCTATATGACATCGAAATGGCGACAGCGGAATAATTTTAGACCTCTTAGTAACTTTGTTTTGATGAATTGTTCATGAAAATTTTGTGATCTTTTCTGCTATCAAAGTTCTTAGCTGTTTTTCCCTCGAATGAATAGTAAGCACAAAACAGTTCATTGTAAGGCGTAAGAAGTGAGTAAATATATCACTGGTATTGTTGGATTCAGTTGTTTATATATAAAAACAAATGTAGCACGTTTTGTATACCAACTCGTTTACTTGATTCCTTTCTTTCTCTTGTAAGATAACTTTTTCTTGTTTTGTGTGACCCAAACTAGTTATATCAGAAGAAACAATAATATAAACATTTTCGGCATAAAGATTTTTGTGATGAAAGGCATTTTTTTTTTTTTTAACTCGCTCTTTGTGGTTAACGAGAATTTTCTCATAGATAACTAATTAATTTCTGATATGTTTGTCCTATGTTTTATTTTCACAGCGGAAATAGGTTTTAAGATTGAAATCTTTCAGCACTGATTTTCAAATAATTATTTTGTTTTCTTTTCATAACTTAGTATGACATTTTCATTCGATGTGCATGAAATTACGACGGGCTTCATGCGTATGTTAAGTAATAAAAACAAAAACATTTGTTTCGTATTCTGTTTCTTTTTCGTTTCCGGAAGATTTTTTTTGTTTTGTTTTGTGAAATTATTGTTCGAATTTTATGTACAGTGTTTGTTGATTCTGAGTATGTGTAGAGAGTGTTGCTAGTGTTTTAAGAGTTTTGACATTTCAACTTACTGTATGGAAAATATTTCTTATTCAGAAATTTCTCATAATAAGAATTTTACTATGTTGTGAAAATAATCAGTTGCACAATGTTGATTTTGAAAATTTACAGCATTTGAAAGCAATGATAAGAATCCACATAATTTGAAAAACTCAAAGAAGTTCTGAAATATTTGATTTAATAATTGAGTTTTACCTGCTATTAATGTTTTTGTATGTGATTAAAATTGATTTGGCTCTTTAAATTCTTTGCAAAGATGCTGCAGAAATATTCTGCTAAATTGAAGCATTGTAAGTCATATTTACATAAGGTAAACAACTGTCATATGCAGAGACAAATCGAAGCAGTATTGTGATTTTTCATTGCTCCCTTTTTAAAAAATACCATTGACATTGTTATCTTTATTATTTAATTATCCATGCTTTTAAATATAGGAAATCTGGCTTACTTGATAAAATGGAAAGCTAAAATAATATACTGAAAACTTTTTCCATATGTTTCAAGTTCTTGAACTGCATGTTTAAAATATTTTTAAATGTTTAATGAATAGCATTACAACTTTTGCTTAGTTATATATTGATTACTTTTTCAGTAATATTTTTTTTAATAGATCTGATCATAATGTTGTCAAGATTTTAGTTTTTATGGGCTTGTTTGCCAAGTTCTTTTAGCTATATAAAAGTCTGTTACAAAGTGCATCTAACTCAAAATTAAGGGCCTCATATATACTATCATTGATATTTGAATATTGTAAAGAAGAATGGCTAACATTGGATTAAAGAATAAGTTGAATGATGATTAAACTTATTCTTATTTAAACCTTATTTCAAAGCAGCATTTATAATTAATTTTATTGTATTAAAGTCATATATGTAATATAGATTACATTTGTGTTTATATATATATATAAAATCTATATATTTATGAATTTCGTTTAAATGAGAGCTGGACACTAGTCCTTCTCCGTATCGGTAAATATAGGAAATGTCAAGTCATAATCAGTACAAAGACTCAAAAATGATCCCTAGAAGACTTCTTCTTTATATCTTATTTCTTTTTTTTTTTAATAGGTTGGGAAAAAATTTATAATTTTTTTCTCGGTAGCATAAAAAATGATTTTTATTGATGAAAGAGTCTATAATCAGGGTTCCCGAATTCTTAAAATGCCTTTATTTTACTTAAATCTGTTAGTCAGCAGATATTAATGCTTTTAGTAAAACTTAACTTCTCAAACTTTGCAAAGATTAAGGGCTTTGTTTATTTATCTGAGCGTAGTATACCTCTTGCATTGTTCTGACTTAAGGATTTTCACAATCTGTCTTGAGTAACTATGTGGTTTGCTTGAAGAAAAATAAAATCTTAGATATATATTCTGTTCCCCACCATCACTTTAATGTATCCTCACTGATAAGAGGGTACTGTAAATTAAGATAGCATGAATTAACCTCTCTTGGGAAATTGTTTGTACGTATAATTTTTTTAAATAAAAGAAATTGAAGACACCATTCTTAATTGAATATGTTTCTTTGTCTAATAATGATCAGTACATCATTGTTCATTCTTTCTAAAATCAACTAATAAACAAAAGTTTTCTCTTTATTTTTTAGACAGGCTGAGCCATGATAATCAAGATATTTGTAAAAGAACTTCTAATTTTTCCCCCCATTCTAACTTTTTATTATGTTGTTTAATATTGTTTATGTTTTGCAGTAATGTGAAATATATAAATCTATGAAGCTCATGCATATCTATTGAATAACTGAAAAATCGTTAAACTATAAGAGCATTTGTAATTTTAACTTTGAACTTATATCAAATAGGTTTGTTGTTTATTTTTTATGCTTTGATTGGTTCATGTATTTTCTTATTTTTTTCTAATTATCTTCTATTAGAAACGATGTTTATATTGAGTTCATTTTTTTTCTTTGTTTTACACATTTGATTTATAATCATTGATCAGAATTCTTAAAAACTAATTTTAATGAAGAAAACTTTTGTACCTAAGGAGTAGAATAGGAACATGCTTTCTTGCCTTTTTATTTTGTTATTTATATTCATTCATTGTTGTGTTCTAATCTACCTAATACTTATTCCTTGATATAAATAATTAGAATATGAGATTTTTCGTATTCTGTGCAATATATAAAAACTTTTGCACATTTTTTGAAACATGTTTGCTAACTGGTTTAGCTGTAAATATATATTACAGTAATAAAACACTTAGTTCATTTTATATGAATATCACACTGGTATTGAGGCTTATTTATTTTATTCAAAACTTAAATGTGTCACTTTTAATAAGCAACTACATCTGAAGCATTTAATTTTATGTATGGTGGGGGGTTTTTTTATAAAGAAATCTTAGTAATTCTGTCTTTCTGCTCTGTATTTTAATAGTAGAGTATATTTTTTAAAAAAGAAAGTTTGCCATAGATAATTTTTTTTAACTACCATTGTTTCTTATTTCACCCGGATATTAAATATTTGACAAAGTTATTGAATGAAAAGTTTCCTTAATGGTTTTTTAACAATAACTTTCATAGTTATCTTAATTCTTTCATTGTATGCAAATATATATTTTGTAACAGTCTACTCCCCTTTTTAAGGCAATATTAAATAAAGTAATTGTAAGAAATTGAAAATCCTCTAAAATGTATTGAATTTCTTTACTTTAGATATTGAATTAATTTTAAATTAAGAAAATAATAAGTCAACAAGTAGAATAAATTAGTAAAGCCTATAAAATTGAGATATTTTTCTAGTTTATAATGCTTATGTTATTCCTATAAATAACCAATTTTGAACTGAATTTGTATCTCACAGAAATCCGGATAGCTGGTATTTTTTCTTCCTCTAAGAGCAGAAAAATTTCTAAAATGCGTCTGTTACTTAAATTTCCTCCTTTTTTGTATTGGTTTCCTTGCCTGGCTAGCTCGGTTGTTAAAGCACTAGACTCTTAGGGTCATGGGTTCAAGCCCCACTGTGGGGCGGTTTGTTTTCCATAATGGCTACAGGCACATGAGAGAGTGTTATATTGGTTTCCTTTATTTAAGTTGAATAGTAGATTGTTGGAATATGTATATTACTATTTTTTAATTATCAAGTAGGAATGTGAAAATATACCTTTAAAAAGGAAGAAGCTGGAGAATTTGTGTACAGATGTCTTGAGTTATAAAGCTTCTTGGAAAAATCAGTAAATTGACCTTCCAATATTTTTTGGAACAGAAGAGAAAACGAGTTTGTGACTTGATTTTGCTTTGACAGGGTTCATGCACTCCTTGAAAACTCTTTTTTTAACAACTCCTTGAAAACGATTTTCAAGCATTATGGAAACTCCTTGAATTTGGGTTTTACTCCTTATAAACTCCCTTGATTTTCAATTTTTAACATTTATTTTTTTAAATGTGTGCTAAGTTTCACTGATAGAAAGGATTCTAAATCACCACCCTATCAATTACCCACTATTTTGCGTTGCTCTTTCTACAATTTGATGTTCATCTCCTATCCAAAATTTAATAATTGGTTTTAAGTGCCAGTCAGTAATAACCAAAACAATAGAATGGTGCAAATTGAGAATGTTATTTTTCTTGGACTATTTCGAAAAATTAACTGTATTTCTTTAAATTGTAACATATGGTTTGTTGTAAAGGACATATATTGTGATGGTGGAGTTGAAGGAAAATAGATACTATTAATCAATTTTAGCTAAATTAGTTTTAATAATCAAGAAATTTTGTCAATTTTATTTTCTTCATATACTATTTTATAAGCAATGAAAATGCCAAAAAACAGTTTCTAATATCTAAATCAATGTCTCTTTGCACCTCTATATTTTAAATACTGGATCACTGTGCACTACATAAGGTGCTCAGTGAGGCATGGCAATTATTTAAGAATTTAAATTCTAAAAACAGACTAATGGAAATAGTTTTTTTTATTTGAAAAATGGTAAATCATGGTATGTAATGAACTTTTGGGGTAGTTGTGTAATTTTATAAAAAATTGTGTGTCTAAGCGGCTCCACTCTACTTTCATGTAAATAGATTTAACATGGCATTCTTGGATAAATCAGCTTAGTAAAAACTTATAAAAGAAATAAATATAACCACATTTATTTGAGTTATTAGCATTGTTTTAACTATTCTAAAATAATTTTTGTGTACTTTAAAAAGGGAACCCATTTTCATGCGTAAATATTGACCCCTTGAAAATTTTGAAAATACTCCTTGAAAACTTCTTAAATACTCCTTGATTTTTTAAATAAAAAATCAAGAAGAACCCTGTTTGAGAATTCCACCACCAGAGAATGCTGTCAATCTTTTCTCTTTGTATATTCAAAGACGGCTTAATTTGACCATAGAGTAAAAACTACTGAGGGTATTTCTCCATCGAGGAAAACAGTCCTGCAATTATCCTAATGTATTTTAAAAGTAACTGATATATTTTAACAGAATTTTTTTTTAAATACCAATAACCGATTTTCTCTGCAGTGAAATCTGTTTTCAAAATGTATGTTATTTAATTTCAAAGAACCAGGGAAGTGTGTGTTCATATGAGCACAAAAACTTAAATAGTTAAATGGGATAAAATTTGGTGCAGAGTTTTATCATTAGAATTGTCTATCCATATCAATTTTTTTATTTTAAAAATAAAAATGCAAATGATTAATTTGATTTAAATTTGTCATTTGCATTTTTATGTCTAAAATAAATAATTGTATGGTCCTTGAATTTTCTTAAAAAGGTCCTTGAAAAGTCCTTGAATTTTTTTTCCTCGATAAGAGTGAGAACTCTGATTAGAATCAACTTATTTTTTTATTTGGATTTTTATCTTATTTATTATAAAATTGGAATGATTTCTTGAAATTTAAATGCTTTCATATATTTATCAGTGTATATTTCTTGGATTTTTTTAAAAATGAAAATACAGTGTTTTCTTCGCAGTTGGCTGACCAGTAACTAGGGATGTAATGAGTATTCAACCCTTTTGCTGAATATTAAATAAAGAATTTTGGAGAATTACTATTTGGTGCATTTATTAAAAAATGTCCTAACATTTACCCAATTTTAAGTTGCATTGTACATAAGAGTACTTAATAATATTGCTTATCATTTATTATAGTAAAGCCTGAAATTATGCTGCAAGAACAATAATTGTTCAGCATTTTCAGGAAGAAGTCTGTTCTGTTTGGTTTCATACATATATATTACGAACTTCAGAAAATAAGAGCTCAGTATATATTGTGCTTCGAGGAGTTGAAAGATATTTTCTTGGTAAATTTGCAAATTTTGAAAATGTTTCCATTTTTTCCCCCACTAATTAAGTGAATATTCTCCCTAGCTATTAGAAATTTTTATAAAAATAGGAATTAATTCTAATAACTTAAATTTATCCACTAATTTTCTTTTGTGTTTGTCATTGCCACACTCTGCAGAGATGACGTTTTTACTTCTGTTGAGCAATTCCAAAATGAAGAGGGTTTCTCACATTTTATTATTGGAATTAAGATCTTTAGAATATTACAAAAAATGCATCAAGGTGTTAATATTTTTTTTTAAATATGCAAATAAAAAGATTTTTTTTCAATTAAAATTTGAGCAGTATTTTATTTAAAATCAAAAATAAAATGATTTTAAAGGTAGGTATTCAGTCTGAAATTTGGCAGAATATGCCGCTATTCATCCAAATCACTATTCATTGCATGCCTACCAGTAATCTATCGTAATTTGCTTTTGTAAACAGCTGGGAATTAAATAAAAATTTCTTAACTGAAATTGAAAGCATTTGTGCTCATGAAGGTCCTCAATCTATCTTATTTTGACAAGTACTGGTTTATTTCTAGATATACACCTTCTCTAAATGATTATTTTTTAAAGCATTTTCTAATTTTTGCCTATTCATGCTCATAATAAACAGAACCACCTTCATAAAATTTGATCTTTTGAGACTCGGTGACTTAACTATGATAACTCTTAACGTGATGAAATATTTTTTGCTTCCTACCCTTCATCATATTTGGCTGTATCAAGCGAAATAATTGTGCCAATATTTTGTCTTTGGAACCCATAATTTGCATTAGTAGGGATAAAACCTTGTCTTGCAGATGGGAATACAGTGCCTTTGTTTACTACACTACTGGGGCTTTGCTGAGGATTATAAAAGCTGTCTTTTTGAATTTTTGGTGGGAGTTATTGAAATTTTGCATTTTATTTATGGGATTGTTTTAAGCTTTTCGACTATTGACTTAGATCTCTGATGCCTACAAAGAGTTATAATTCCTGGATGATGAGTAAGACATCACTTGGGAGCTCATTAGCATTGGAAATTTGATCTTGATCAATAACTTGTTAAGAGGTGCAATTTCATTACTGAGTACTTCAGTAAAATATACTGTCTCCTACAGATTCAATCAAATTAATGTGAAACCAGACTCTATGAATATCAAAAGCATCAAATGCATTGGTTGAAATGCTAATAAATAAAAACTAATTAAGATATAAGCTTTTATTCATGCAAAAAAATGAACGCAAAAGTTGAAAATAATTTTTTTGGTTACAATAACATGCATGGTTCGAATAAAAGCGTGGACACCTTATGTTTTGTATATATTTCCTTAAACAAATGGAATATTCGTAGAAGGTAAATGCACCCACGCTTTTATTCGAAACTTGTATTTTATTGTAATCAGAAAAATTATTTTTGGTAAACCTAGAGTCTACGGTTCCAGCCTGCTTCTCGCCAATTTTTCTTGGCGCAATTTCATTTGCCGTTGCCAAATACTGTTTTGGATGTGCAGTACGCTTTTTATTGCTCTCGCGCATGTGTCGCCTGAAAAGGAGAAATTGAGCATGCAATGCCTGCGGCATTTCAAGTGTGTACCGGGCAAATTTTTTTAACTTAAAAAAACATCAGCGGTTTTGCTTTCAGCATAGCGGAATACTTGTAGCTTCGCTCATTCATTGAGAAACAAAACACACAGAATAACATACACGGTACTGAACTGATATTCAAACCGAAGAATTCCAAACAAAGTTTTATTAAAATTCGAATGAATCGACCAATCATATTGAGGAGATGAACAAAACAGTCCAATCGAAATGAGGCGCAATATAGCGTGATGCTCAAAACACTGATGAGAACATCAATTTCCATGCATGAGCGCATGTTACTCATTAAAAACATCATTGCGCAACCAAAACAAATGTATGTCATTTTGTTAGGTTTAAAATAGGTATAATTGCAAATTTTTTGGTATTGTATTGTATTGTCTCCGGAAACCCACCACTGTGCAAAATTTCAAAGCTATATCTTGATTGGAAGTGGGTAAGAAATCGATCTCAAGATTTGTGGACAAGACACTCAAGTTGAATAAAAACTTATAAAAAAGCTCAGAAAGTAATGTTAAATTTTAAAATATTAATTGCCTAAAGAACGTTCAAAACTCGTTATGAAGAACTATTGAATTTGACTGTAATGCTTTATTTGCAGGTATATATATATGTTTGGCATGCAAATCTGTAGAAGATGCCGGCTGTTGAACCATAACAACCCAATGTTTATTTTGGAGAATTAATTTTAGTTGGATTTAATTATTCTTACAATTAATAAAACATAGTTAATAAGAAGCCAATACAGGTCTTCAATCTATACCTTATTTCCCCAAAAATAAGACTCAATCTTAAATTAATTCTTACTCCAAAAGGCACATTAGAGGCTTATTTTCTTGAGATTTTTTTTCATATGCAATTTACATGTATTCAAAGTACTGTCATATGTCTTCTGGAACATTTTCATTATCCTCCAAATTTGGAATTCCTTGCGACTCCATTTCCTGTCAGATAGTTGATCCTAATCTCTCATGTTTAGCAATAGAACTCTCTTTAAATGAGCACTTCTTGACCATGCAGCCTGCTTGTAGATGCATTGGTAGCACAGTTGTCAGTTATTTTATCCATCGAATTTTTCATCCAAGTCCCAATCGGTTGCATGTTTAACCATTTTAGTATCTTGCAGACATTTCGTAGCACTAAAGAAAACCTTCCATCGCGTATTGTGATGCCTTGCATTCTTCTGTCTATATTGTAGTGCCACTAGAAAGGGAAATGCTTGAGTATCAGCCCTGCAAACAGCCAAATGCTTTGCTCTTTTATCAACATACGTCTTGCAACTCAGTAAATAATGGTTGCTGACCTGATCCAAAATTGCGCAACATTTCCCTCTTACTCTTAGCGTAAGGTGGTATGGTGCAGTATAGCCGAATTTAGCTTTTGCGCCAATAAACATCACTCAAACAAATTTACTCTTAGCATTTCCTTTGTCTGTCTGTTGACTGAAGTTATTGTATTGTGATAGCCATTATTGGGCCAACTTCTCTTAGCAGAAAAACTATAAGATTCTTATTCCGGGAATTTTTCGCAATTTCTTTCTTAAACTCATTGGAATAGCTCTTTCTTTTTGTTCTTATCCGAGTATCAAAATATTATTCCATTTAAATGTGTTATTAATTCAAGTGCTAATCATCTGTTGCAACACACAAAACAAGAATACTGAAGATTCTAATGGTCACTGTCGTGTGTTATTTTTTAATGCCTATTTGTGTTGTATCTGTACTTTGATTTGTCATTTGGCAATAATTGTGGTGCCAGTCTGGCTGACGATCTTAACTAGGGCTTATTTTTTGATTAGGCTGTATTTTTGGGAAACACTCTATATAGAAAGTTCAACATCTGTATTTGTGTGCATGTTTGTTCAATCACTTCTAAATAGCTAGGCTGATCTTAATAAAATATGGCATACACGTTCCTCATCAACCAAATAAAAATATTATAAGGGTAAATCAACCCTAACACATCCCTTCTGAATGTGTGTGTGGGGGGGGGTGAGTCATTGAGTACTTGTGTAATTGAACTGATTGATGTGAAATTTGATTCACATGTTTCAACCAAGGATGTGGGGTTAAATATTCTTTAACTAGCCACCTTCCAGGACCAGCTGGTTCGCCCATATTAGAACTTATAACTTAAAATCATTCAGCTATATCAACAAAATGCAACATATGTAGGATGTTTGAAATAGTTGTTATTGTTGTATTTAATGTTAATAATTTTTAATTAAAGCTCTATCCGACAAAGTTATTTCTGCTTTAAATTTTTGAACATAATAAACTGTAATTTTTGAGAAGAAAAAAACTCAAACAAATGACTATTGTAAATCAAATAAAATGTTGTGAAAAATTTTTTTGGTTTTTTTTAGATGAAACAATTAGTTCCAAAATGAAATAGAGATGCATCGAAAATGAAATAGTACAAAATCATCTTTAGATGCATAAATTCAAAGTTATAAGTTTCCAGTTTGTAAATGAAATTTAGAGTTCAGAGAACAGCAAATGAATGTAGTTATTAGCTGCTACTTCTCAAATATTAATTTGAAATTGTTACTACAATTTGAAATGCACTTTAATTTTAATAAAAATGGTGTAAGAATAAAAAAGGAATTTTTTGAAATAAAAAAAATATAATAAACTGTCTAATATTGGTTTGAATTTATAATCTTCAAAACATTATCAATCGAATGCAATCAAAAAACGTTATAAATTTATGGATAAAAAACATAACAGTAAAAAGCTATTTCATTTCTTTTTAAATTTGATGTTTCATTATCTGTTTCATTCTGATTGTGGTATTCTAATTGATTTTGTTGAAGGATTGGTAAAGCATATATAATTTGAAACAGGAATAAAAGTTTTGTAAAATTCCACAAAAAAGAAGTTGCGTAGCATTAAGTTTAATATCAGAGGAAAGGTCACTTTCCACATTTCAAAATGGATTAGAAGTGGTTTACGTGTAAAATGTTTGAAAATTGTAGAAAATCAGTATTTATCTTAACCTAATCAATTAAAAAATAGTTTAAAATTTAGAGATGGGGGGGACTTTTTCACGGTAGTGAACTGTAAATCTTCTCGCTAAAGCCAACTACGGTGCAGGCGAAGTGTTTCCACGTCATCCTGAAGAAGGTGGAAAAGGTTACAAACTTTCTCCTTCACTTCCAAGAGGGAACAACTTTCTGTGACCTTGGCTGCTAGGGGTGTTGTTCATTCAATGACCTTCACCAATTTGCGAGCAATAGATGATGCTTTAAAAAAAAATTAAAATTTGCCAAAATAATATGCAGTGTTGAAAATAACATTAGGAAGATGGAAATTTGCACTTTAAAATGGTATAAAAATAATTTTCGTGCAATAATTGCTTCGGAAGTTATTCGCAAAAAATGGCCGAAAACGGCAAAAATTTGCTTAATTTTCAAAGATTTAAAATTTGAATAAAAAATTGAAAGGTGCATGTTCCACCCTCCAAAGTGTACCTGTACCATATTTGGTAGCTCAAGGTTCAACGGTCTGTTCTGTAGACTGCCAACAGACACACAGACTTTCTCTTTTATTATTAGTAGAGATTAACCCCCCAGGGTGTTAATTTCCCCCAAAACTTGTGCAAATATATGTACAGAACCGCTGGAGTGGTTTTGATTAAATCTGATGCACAAATTCCCCATTAGTCGGCCAAAAATACTGCATTGTTAACTCAACCTTAACCATCCTTCTCAATAGGATGGGTATGAGTTGTTGCAGTAAATAAAATAATTGACTGATTAGCGTAAACATTGGTTAATATCATTCAAATTGCCAAACTAAATTATAATGGAAGTAAATTTTTCTAATAAACCCCTTAGGACAAAATGCTGTCCCTGTTCTCGCAACCATTACAGTCACCACACTAGTTGGATGGACATGGGAAAAGATGCCAACAGCACGTGGTGTTCCCAGGTGGTCACCCTCCCAAGTACTGACCGCTCCATATACTGCTTAACTGCAACCCGTTGGGACAGCAGTTCCTGACCATTACTTTCTTGTGTACCCTTTGATTGGTCTTTTTATTTTTGAGAACCCCTTACTGGCATCCCCCAACCATCTCTCCACGCAAAGAAATTTTTTGTCAACAATGTTAAGGCTTTAGGGTTAGCTTACAAGTCAAACATCTTGAATTAACTTAATGACATTTGTGAGATTTATTTTTGATTTCACATTTTATTCCCATTTTTTAAAAGTAGTATTAATTTCCATGTCCTAACAAATGAAAACACTACTGAAATAATTTCACATAAACATATGATAAAACCTAAGAATTACTCATTGTGATAGTCAACTATTCAAATGGAGATAATTTCAATGCAATTCTTATACTTGTTTCATGGAGTTAGGTTTTACAAAATTAAGTTCAAATGACGACAGATATTATCTCATGTCTGGAGTTGCATCAAGTTTACCGCTATATTTGTTGTTAATATATGCATAAGACCATTGTGTTCTTTCTTTTGACATTTATTGAGTGCATCCTTTTTGACATTGGGGGATAATGGCCTTTGTTGCTAAAAATCCCATCCCCTCTTCATCACATTTCAATCAGAGTGTTCTTTCCACAAGTTCTGTGTTTGTGATCAGTATTGAATGTTTTATTGCTTCAATATTACTTATAATATTTAATATCAACACTTAACATATAACAAAATGCCATCATGCATTTTTAAAAAATTTAAATATATTTTTAATATAAAATATGTTTATACAAAATCGTCTTTCTCATCTACAAATACATCAGCTTATACAGAGCATTGAAGCTCTTCTCTTTCTTGAAAAAGAAAAGTATCCTGTGGAGGATTGAACCTGAGACTAAGAGACTCGCTGTTAGATGCTTTGTTGACTGAGCCATTGGGAGCAGTTATGGCTGTCCAAAAGAGTTACGACACCTATACTGGAGCCCTTTATGTTTGACAACTTGTTAGTGAGCATGTGGAATGGAAACATAGTTTTTTTAAAATAAAAAATTTAATATTTATTAATTGTCACAAAATTTTTCTTATACTTCATAGTATTTGTGAGCAAAATTTGAATGAAATTCATTTGCTAGTTTGTATTTCTAAGATAGTTGCAAACTATTTATGCATTTTCCTTTTATTTGTATTGATATGTTCCCAAAGGGAACTTAAACATTCAAAAAAAAAATTGCAATTGCTATGCTTTTAAGCTTCCATCTAGTATACTAGCACAAAATTACAGTATAGATGTTCATTTTTTGCTAGAAGTCCATTGTGTAGTTATGATTTATATAATAGTTTGTCACTTTCTTGATCATTCGAGGACAGCTCTGTACTAAGTCAGTAAATCTGTATTATAACTGCTCAGTTCTTTACTGTTCATATTTATTATTATCCTTCAGTGTTGTTTATAATTTTATTTTTATATTCCTTTGGTTGATCCAAAAAGTTTTACTTGTTTCTATTTAAAACTCATTTGACTTCTTTTTGCAGTAAATGAATTGTGGAGATGGCTTACCAAAGAAGGAGACGAACAAAATGTGTTCTTAGATGTGTATGGGAATTGTTTTAATCATCTTAGCTGGAGTAAGTAATCACTTATAGAGAAACTTCTTTTCTTTTCTCTCTAGAAAAGTTTTTCCTTTTAATTTTCAGTTCTAATGAATATAACGTGAGTTATTTATTCATTTTCATTCAGAATATTTTATTTAAAAACTTGCTAAAAACCTTTTAAACTTTTTGTAATATAATTTAGCTGCAGTGTGATGTATATTGTATAATAAAGTAGATCAGTTTTTAATGATTTTTCATATATAATCATTTGTATGGATGGGGATTTTCCATTTTCTGTGAAAATTAAATTTAAATATGTAATGTTTTTATGTGCAGGGGAAAGGTAAGAAATTGGGGGCTTTCTTTCCAAGTAATTTTTTTCTATTAAAAGGCGCAGACAGGGGAAACTTCATTCCTATTCGATTTTTATCATTATTACAGTGTTTTTTTATATAATTTGTCAATCTTCTTTCTTACAAAAATCTTGTAATTGATTAAATTTTATTTAAGAACAAACTATATAAGGGTAAGAACTGTATTAAAACCAGTAATAGTACTGTCCTACCACCATGAGAAAAATTCTGAACAGGGTTGCCTCAAGTTGACGTGTCGAAGAAAGGAAGGAAATGGGTATAAAATCAAACGCAACATTTGGCAAACTAAAGGGCACTTCATTAGGCGAGAAATTTGTTTTTGACCGAAGTGAAATGAGATTTCCTCTAGTTCTATCTGCACCAAATGAAATAAAGCCCTTTCCTTCACCCCCAAAATGCAGTGGAATATCCCGTTTCCATAAACGACCTCCACCGGCATGTCTGGGGGGTTTCTGGTGGCGGCAGGACAGTACACTTTCCCTGAATTAACTTAAAATTTATTCATTCATTTTTTTCACATTGCAATCATTTTGGCATTTCATTTGAATTGCCACTATAACGACTATACTAGTTTCCAAAATTTAAGGAAGAATTGGATAAATTGCATTTATGAAATTTCTGTTTAGAAAAATAAATGAAATTTAATCAAACAGTGTTTCACAAATAAAAAATCAATGTGCTAATCGTCTTCAATATGGAGTGTGATCACCTCTAAACTGCTATACACACACAGCAGGGATGTACAATGTATCTCCCTTGATCAATCCTATACATGCTCAATTGGCTTCTAATCAGGATTCTCTAAATAAACAATACCGAGTGCTCATATCTAAAAAATGGCTATTGTAAAATTTCACTATGCAATTTTTTGCTGAAACTGCTTATTTTTGACCATGTGTCCAATGATGGCAACTCCACTAATTTTCATATCATATTCTGATGCAGCATTACTTTTTTATGTGTACTGCATAATTTGTATGAAAATTTACTTATTTTTTATCAGTGTAATCTCATTTCTGATTTTTCTTTAATTTTGGAAACCAGTGTGTAACAGGAGATAGTTGAAAGTTGTATAACATTTACAACCATGACCCATCCGTAAGGCATGAAATACTGTTCCAGTTTTACCACTGTTTACCAAAATAAATAAATAAAATAATAATAGTGATTTGAAATACTTTTTAGTGGTATTTTTGTATTTTAAGTTCTCCTCTGTCATATGTTATGTAACAGTAGCTTTAGGTTAAATATTTAATTAATTTTTGTAATTTTTAATACTTATTGATTGAATTAGATTCAAATGCTTTATTGTAGTGTTCAGTTAATTATGGATGACTGGTAAAATACCTAGACTTGGTCATTGATAGCAAATAAACATTTAGACAGCATCTTCAATATATAAGAAATTCTGGTATAAAATAAACTTGTATACTTTCCAATAATCTATAGATCACGATATCCAATTAAGTCTTACTGTTCAAGCAAATTCTGTGTCCTATTTTAATGTATGCAGTCCCAATCCGGGGTCTGCCAATAGAAAAAAAAAACCCATACAAATCCTGCAGAATAGAATACTTAAAATCATGACCAATACCCCATGGTGTACAAGAAACTGTCAACCGCTCATATCTCAATCAGTATAAGATCATATTATGAAACTTTCCTGAAAATTACTCATTGGAACCATCAACTATGCTCATAGCGTCTGCACTCTCAACTCGGGGACACATAAATATCCTTATGCTACAACCAAATTGCCTTTTTCCCCTTAACTGTATGAGCCCTAACCCACCTCAAACCACCCCATTCGACAGAGAACGGACTCTGGCAGTTTCGGGTGACTGAGTGAATTTTACGAAAGAAAAGTAGTTCCTTTCTTTGTTGACAATTGATCCCCCAACTTTGGGTGATGTCGTCCTGGAATCTGTAAAGAAAGGGAGGATTCCATTCTGTTTTTGTGAATGAAAATTTACTCCAGTTTTTGAGGTATCGGAATTCTCACTCTAGCTGGGTTCAGAGGGTTAAGCCACCTTTGTCTTCCCCTCCCCCCAACTCCCAGAAAATGGCTTTTTTTTCTCCTGTAATACATTTCTGAAGCATAATTGCATTTCATTTAAACCAAACTCCAATATGCAATAATTTATTTTGTATACCAATTTAATAGATCTTATTTATTATTATTTCATCAACCCAAATTATCTGGAATTCATGCTTAATACTGCAAAGTGTGTGCTCTTATGAAGTGCTACTTGCAGGGACTCGGTCTTTTATATAATCTGTCTGTGTAGTTATTAAAATTGAGATTTCTCATTTCTCTTGAAATTGTTGTCATTACTGGAAAAATTAACATTTTATACTTTTACAAATTTTTTGCTGACTACTATTTTTATGGCAATGGCTGGTTTTTCCCCCTCCCCTGGGAAAAAACTTAATTTTTTTTTTCTATACAATTTTAGCAAAACCTATTTTTGATATTCATCTATTTTAATTGTGTAGATAAACACACCCACTTGCCCTTTATTTTCATATGAATTTCTAAACTAAGGTGCAATTACTTTGTTCTTGGTGCAGATAAATTTTTTACACTTGTGATTCACTGCTTAATTTTGTTTTTTTTCTAATGAATATTTCTTTCAAAATATTTGTGTTTATTGTTTATCTGATTTCATTCTAAATAAGCTATATATTTTGACAATAATATATATTGTATATCATTATTATTATATCATTTTCTTTTCAGGTTTCTAAAGGATCCTAATGTAAAAGCTTCAACACATTGTGCAATGGAAGTATTTCCACCTGATGATGCTCAGCCCAATGAAGTGGGTACTGCCACAGCAGTCTCACGGCTAGAGCAGATAAAAGATTGGGATGAGAGTTTTGCTTCGCTTGAAAGTAAGTTAGAGCAATTTTTGTTTATTTATTTATAGTCATGCTTGTGAATTCCCAGCCTGATGTTGTCAAGGGAAAAAATAGTAATTTTAGTCTAGTTTTTATCTATATGAAGCAATGTTGGATCTGTGGAGAACATAGGAAAGGAAATGCAGCCATAGAAAAACAGTAACTCAGTTTATTGGAAAATCAGACACGTCACTTGAAACGATAAACTATTAGTTTTGAGTTTTCAAATTGTTATGATGTTTCCAATCCATGACCAAAGTTGGACCCTGCACACAGGTCACCAATGAAGCATTGACCCTTTAAGCCCCAGCCCATAAGATTGTGCCAGTTAGACATTAGCTTATATTTCTGCTTCCTAGTTAAGTGCATGCAGTATATGCCGGAAGGAGCGCTTGTTCTTGTTTCCAGACTCCTTTAACAAAGCTGTTATTCTCATTAGATGGCAGATACCATCTATTTTTGAGTTATAGGCAATGTTTAACCCATTGGTTATAAAAATACATCCAGTCTTAAAGGGTTATGGCAGAAAGATAGCTTTGCCAATGTGTCAGAACCTTTTATTAAATCAGAAAGGGGATCTTGCGATGTTAACGGGATACAGCTGATCAATACCAGATGGTTAAAGTTATGATGGTAATTAGATTTTTGGAAGCATGGGGGAAAAAACCAAAAGCGTGCACAATTAAGTAGTGGAAGTTAAAGTGTTTTTATCTTTGAATTTAAGTAGAGAGAAAAGGAATTAATTTTTAAAATGCAGAAAAATTTAATTTATGGCATATATATAGTTTTGAAAATGTACAATTTTTTTTTCCATTTTCTCATAGTTGTACAAATATATATAATGTGTGTGTGGAATTAAATAACTTTTCATTAAATACTGAAAAATAATTATTCTACAATTTTTAATTATTGAAATGAGATTCTATTTGTTCAAAGTTATATACGAAGTGCCAATTTCAAAATGCATTCTTACAAAATTGAGTGGTGCCTTAAAATATAACTTCCACAATACTGGTCTCTTCAAAATATTTAAGTTCGTAAACATTCTATTTGATGTATTTTACTCCTGTTGGGCATGTGTAAAGTGAAAGATTACACTTTTTTTAAATGGTGAGAGTAAAATGTTTAATTTATTTTTAATAATTTTTATTATGATTAGTGCATTTAATTTTAAAAATCGAGAAAATAAAGTGTCAGTTATAAATTTGATTTCTAAAATGTAGGAATTTGAGTTTTTCGTAAGATATTTTTTCAGATTAAAATGTTATATTTCTTAATTTGCTATTTCTGTGATTTATTAAAATTACTAATCAAATTCTAGATATATTAACTTAAATCTGTACATTCATTATAATGTAAACAAGTCACACATCCATAATTGTTTTACTTTACAATGTATTATTTTGCTGATTTTCATCTTGCTTTAATTTTGATATAAAATGTGGGCTAATTTAATTAGTACACTTTATCACAAGAAAAATCTTAAGATATAGGGCATAGGCTTTGGATAAATCTTATCATTGATGTCACTAAGTTTGTAATTTTTCTTCTCTGTAGCATATATTTTTGCCTGAAATGTTAGATCATCTGTCTTTTATCAAAATTTTCTAAGTTAAATATGTGTCAAGTTTTTGTTTCCTATTAAAATACAATGAAATAGCAAATTTTTAGATATTTTTTGAATAATGAACGAATGCACCCGAGTTAAAAATTTTATTTTTGTACCATCTGTTAACATGAACTAAAGTGACAAAATTTTATTTTTATGTAATTTTGAATAGAATTTTTTTTAAAATCCTTTAATATCCAATAATGCAATTTTAAATCGTAAGGAAGCAGTAAGATTTTTCGTGTTGTGTTTGTTTTGTAAAATTTTATTTCTCATTTGACCTATTGTAATATATGCTATGACTTTGTTAAACTTTCAACTGTATGAAACTCTTATTTTCTGGGTTTTTTTTTAAATGTTTGGAGCTCTATCATGTTGGCTTAATTAATTTTTCTTCTAACTTCCGATAGCTTCCCGATGTGATGAATATCTTTATTCTGCCCATACGTATTTGTTTTCTGTCAGTTTCAATTAGTTTCTTTGATGCCAGATATTATCTGCTGTGCTTATTTTCTCAGAAATAACAATTATTGGGGAAACTTTACACTCTGTTTCTATTGTTGAATTTGTCTTTCATTCTATGATAACTTGAGCACTTAAAAGAAATGCGAGTAGTTTCATCAATTCATTTTATTTGACTCTGAAGAAATATTCAAGTCTTTTGTGACTTAACATTATCAAGTATAATATTCCATCTATGTAACAGTATTATTGTCTACTTGAGTTTGTATGCTGTATATACTGCAATTTTAAGTGTACTTTCTATACTATGCAATGCGGACCATGGTGACCTAGTGGTATGGTCTCGGTTTTGAAATCGGACAATTGTAGATTTGAGACTTGATTTCAACAAAGATCCTTCGTTTATGGGCCTTTTGTGTGTTAACTGTCGAGGAGGGTCAAATATTCTCATCTTGATTGTGGTATGGAAGCTTGAGAGTAGGATACCAGGTTATGCGTTGTCTGTGTTATCTCTGTCTGGTTCAAAATTATGAGATCCATCCCAAAATTGTCCTTGTGGTTTTTAAATGGATGTTTAATATAACTTAACTGTACCATATAATTACCCTTTGGTTTAAAATGTAGAATATTGTTTTATTTTTCAGTTGCTCTTCAAGCTGCCTGTGAAACTAAAGAAGCTCATTCCAACATTGAAAATTGCTCTAAAGACTGTACTATACCAAATATTAATGTCTTGAATGAAAACCAGATAAAAAATGAGGTGAAGAGAAAGTGGGAGGATGAATGCTTAGATGGTGATGATACCAATAAGCATAAACTCAAGCGAGTGAACAGCATGCACTTGGGTTCCGATGTTTCCATTCAGTTAGTAGATTCGACTACTGACAATTGTGATAATATTCCTATTTCAAATTTGTTGTCAATAGTAAAACCTGAGACTAAACCCAAACCTGAAGAAATATTGTTTAATTTACCTTCTGAAACAGCACAAATTGAAACTAAAGATGCAGTAGAGTTTGTTAAACTTGAACCAAAAATTGAGCCTAGCAAATCCAATTCAGAATTAAAAAGTGAAACTATTGATTGTAAATCTGATATTTTTCCTGAAGTCAAAGAAGAAACTTGTTTCAGTGACAGTAAAAAGTTTTCAGAAGAAAAGAACTTTCAGGCAGATTCGGAACTGGTAATTTCTAGAGATATAAAAAGTGATAGTGGATTTACAGATGATTTAAGTACAGAAAGCAAAGCAGATTTTTTTTCTCCCAGTGAAGATATTTTATCTTATGATTTGAAAAACCCAGAAGAACATTCAAATTTTAAAACTGAAGTGAAATCTGATTGTGGACTTCTTGAAAATATGGATCAGAAACAATCTGACCAAACCAGTTCTGTCACTGGTTCGGTAGCTGAAGAAGGAAGGGAAAATTTTACTAGTAATGAGGCTACTCTAGGGAATTCAGATGAATCTTGTGAGAAGAAAAAAGAGAAAAAGGAGAAAAAAGAAGATAGTGGTGATAAGAGTTCAAAAAAAGATGACAAGCTTTCAAAAAAGAAAAAGTTTGAAAGATGCAATATTAGGTAAGTTTATTGATTGTTCTTTAAAATTATCTGTGCAATTTAGATGTTTCTAACAGATCAAACAGATTTTTAGCATTAATATTGTTTTAAGAATGTAATATAAATTAACCATGTTTTGCTTTTATATTTAAAATATTATACTTCCTTTATTTAAATGTAGTCTTAATTGCATTGCCTTTTTTGAATTACTGGGATTGCTGTGTGCTTTTAACCCCTTCTTTGTCAGCATTGTGTGTCATACATTAGGCTTTCTTGTGCCCATACACTCGGCATTGCATATGGTGTGATGAAGAGAAAAATTGCATCGTTGAAAGTGAATTCGTCGCTACTTGCATGTCTCATTATTATTCTGTGATTATTTTTTATATTTCTGAATATTGCTATGAGAAATAGTCCTACTTTCTTTATGTTTTCGTGGTGAGATTTCCAGCCTTGAATGGAAAATATAATCATTTTGTATTTTCTGTAACAACAAAAAAAAAAAAAATGCATTTTTAGATCAGAAATTCAAAGAAAAAAAATCTGACCAAGAAAGGGATTGAAATTATATTTCAATATTTACAGTCAATGTGAAACAACTAATCAAAAGCTAACTTTATTTTTAGATATACTAAAAAGAAAGTAACACAAAATATTTATTATTAAGAGAGGGAGGAGGATCTTTTTAAAAATGTGCATATTCAGGAACCCATTTTTGAAATGGCAAGTATAGTAAGCAGTTAAAAGATGTTTTATTTGATGAACTAAACAGCAAATTATAATTGAGTGAATGTAGTTATGCTTAAGTTAAATGTTCAAGGATTCCTGGCCATATCTCAAATTTCATAAAAATTTCTTTAAAAAAAATTAGGTGATCATTATTTACCTCAGAAACGTGATCGTGAATTACCCCGGGTCCCCCAACCCATATCGGTACATGCTGAGTGGCAGGGAAATTTAAGGGAATTTGTGTAGTTAAAGAATGTAAAAATCTTAGGTTTAAAAAATAGATTATTTGAATGTTTTTTGTCTTGATTGTAGGGAGGTAATAAATTTTTGTTAGAAGTAAATATTGTAAAAAGTCTGCAGAAATTCACCATGTGGTAACTTGAATTATTAATATTGGTTATTTAAAAGTATAATGCATGTAAATTACTAATAGTATAATTATTACTAATAGTGGTTTAGTAAAAATGAATTTTGGAATTTTCCATTGTTGACATCAAAATACTTTTGAGTTACATAAAGACAATATATACATGCAAGATAAAAGATGGAAAGAACACTTGCCAAGAGCATCATAGCCTTAATTGTGTAGGTGGTAAGAAAGATTGCAAAATAAATAAAAGATATTGTTTGTGAATTAATACAAAATAAATCTACTTGGATTAAATTATAATTATTTCATTTTGTCACTTCAACAAAACGCAAGATACGAGCACATTGAAAATCCAAGATTGATTTATTATATTTTGATAAGATATAATTTATTATTTATATTTGCTTAAAACGGGGGAAAAAAAAAGGATTGACTTTTATTTTTGTATTACAGGATGTATCTTTCTCTTATTTTGATTTCTATGACTAAACTTTTCATTTGCCTTTTTCTCTTCAACTGATATGTAAGGGCCAGATATGCAAAAAGAATATTTTTATTTTTGTTATTTTGTGACTATTTAAAATATAATTTTTTTATAACAATTTTTAGGGATATAAAATTGGAGGATGAATTGGATGCTGTTACTCTCTCAGCTCAAAAAGAAGAGCAAGAACGTATACAGAGGTTGCAAGAAGCCCAAATGCGAGCTTTACAAGAGAGACTCCAGCAGATAGAAGTTGAGAAGGAAGCTCTAACTCAGCTTTTTAGCCAACCAAATGATGCTCCAAGTCTATTTGATTCTTCTTCAATGAGTGAACCAGAACCAGCTGATGACTGCAAAAAGACTATTGTTAAAAGTGAATCTGATGTTGTTATTGTGGAAAGCAGTGATGAAGATAAAAAGGCAAAACTTCAGGGTATAATACCTACTCCAATTGAAGGTATGACATTTTAAAAATATTCTCATAAAAATTAAAAACTACAGTTTATTAGTATTATTTTTATGAATATTACTTAGGGTATGTTCCAAAAAAGTGTTGCTTAGTGTAATATGTATAGTAGTTTCATTCGAATTTGCATTCCTTTGTTCATAGAAAGTTTGCTATATTTTAAAATACTAAGATGTCTTTTATTTTCTCTGCATGGGATAGTCTTATTATTAACTATGTATTGTCTTTTTCTCTCTCTTTAAAAAGCTTCTTTTATCACTTGGTACACTCTCCCCTGCCATAAAATGTAATGGATTTATATTGTTAACTTTTAACTACCTAATTACAATATGAATATCGTTGAATACAGAATGGAAAGTTGTTTGTTAACTTCACAAGTCAAGTTAATATAATGTATAACAACAGTTTTGATTTTTAACTGACATCATGGCGTTTCTTGTTTTATAGAAAATATAATTAATATATCAAGTTCCAGTTCTGGTAATGAAAGTGATACTGATGACTCTGACAAGAAAGATGACGATGTAATGGTTTTGAGTGATGAAGGAGAAACAGAAGGAGATGGCACTGCAGAAGATCCAAATAACAGTGGTGCTCATACAAATGATTGCTTCAATCTTCCTGATGAAGAAGGTCGAGTTTTAGTAAATGTTGGACACCCCCCAGAAGATCCAGATATCTTTTTAGCACCACAGATTGCAAAAGTCATTAAGCCCCATCAGGTATGTTTTTTTAAAAATGAAAATTTCTTTTTTCAATTATTCTATTGAACTATAAAATTATGAATGACTTTAAAAAAAAATAATTATACTTTTGATTGTTCATTTTTAAATAAGTATCTGGCATTAGTTTTTAAACAATATATTTTGTTAACAATAATTATGGTAAAGTTCTTGCAAATCTTAACAAATCCTTCTGTGTGTATACATGTGTGCATGTTTTTAAGCTAATGTGCAAAGAAAGTGCTGTAAATTGTCGTCTATTTTGTAGTATAATAAATTGACAGAAACAGCTTCACATCAGAAAAATTTGTGTTTGAAAACCAACATCTTTGTAACTAAAAGTAAGAAATAAATATTTGAATTTTGAGGCAATAACAGATTTGAATGACAATAAGTGCATGCCATAACAAATATTAGCAAACTTTCGCACATGAGCTCTTAACATATTTTTGTGTCAAATCCTTAGGTAATATCAGAAATTGCTGAAAAATTCCTCAGAAGTAAAAATGATGAAAAGAATAAAATCAAAACATGAGTAATAGAATCGCATGGTCTCTTGTATCACTGGTTGTACCACTTTTAACCTTTTCATTTATAAATCGTATTTCTTTTTCTTCTTTTGATTACCCCTTCTTCAAGTGATTTTTTTTTTTATTGTTCAATTCTGTTCTATTTTCCAAATTCTTTAGATTCAATTCAATAAATTCAATTGTAAAGTCTTTCTTTTACTAGCGCACCTTTATTATTATTATTCAAATTTCTCAGCATGCAAAAATTCTGAACTTATTTTGGAGAGCTTTCATTGGTTTATAAATTTTAATGAGCTATTTATTTCAATTATTGATTTACTTTTGCATATCAATTATTACAGTTTCATGTTAGTAAAATCTTTTAAGTGCAAAGATAATTTTAATCGATGCTGTATTTCTTGCCAGATTGGAGGGATTCGGTTCCTATATGATAATGTAGTGGAAAACCTTGAGAGATACAAATCCTCTAGTGGATTCGGATGCATACTGGCACATAGTATGGGCTTAGGCAAAACCGTACAGGTAAACTAATTGTGTACTTTTTCAAATAAGTAATTTCAATAAGGATTTTTGTAATTCTTTTATGTATTTCTTATATGTGATTTTATTTTGCAGGTTGTATCTTTTGTGGATGTCTTTTTGAGGCATACACCTGCAACTTTAGTTTTGTGTATTGTGCCTATCAACACTATTCAGAACTGGAAGGCTGAATTTGACATGTGGGTCCCTCCTTCTAATTGTGTGGAAGATTCTCAAGTTTTGAGTGGTGAAGTAAGACCCCGAGACTACAATGTGTATACATTGAATGAAAATTTCAAAACCATGGCAGCTAGAGCTGCCTTAATAGGTATGTCCCCCCCCCCCCCTTTTCTAACTTGCTTTAAAGATATATTCAGTTTTCCTGTTACCGAAGTGAAATTTTAGATAATTCTTTCTACTGCTACCCATTAAATTCATTTAAATCTTCTTACATTACTTAAAAATTATTCAAGGAAACCATATTCTTGTTTTTTATCGATACATGTCTACTTCAAAATAATAATTTATTATGTTTTTGGAAATTTCTAAAATTAAAGCATATATGGATGTGATAAATCATTTTTCCCTGCATAGCTATTTGGTGTTTGCATTAAATTCACTCGAGTTCCTTTGCTGATGTTGATTCCTATACTTTTATTAATCCAAACTAGAATATTACATTTTAAAAACTTTGACTATTTAATGTTCAAAAGTTTCACTACAACATTTTAAATTAACTTAAATAATATTTTAGTATGTCCCATTACTGCTTTTTATTGAGCAGTCATTTTTGTCAGGAATTGAACACTGGAATTGTAGAATTTTATTTTCCAATAGATTTGATTGGTTAAGTGGTAGAAAATTATATTTTTAATGTCATCTTAATTTTATTGAGTGCAACATTTTTCAGATTCTTTTCTCTATATTTAGTTAGAATTAGGGCAAATCTCAAAATATAATTAGATGCAAGTTTTATGTGTTTTAACATTTAAACATGGCACTAAGTGTTCAATTTTTTACCTGAAGTACGTGATATTGCTATATCCATATTGCCACCATAACTGATATTATTTTTATTATTTATTTTGACAGTTATATATGCTGATGATTGGCTGAAGTGGGCCAAGTTGTGCTTTTTTTTATTTTCAAGATGTTTTTAGATTTGCATTTTAACTCGACTCATCTAATGAATTATTCAAATAGTCTTAAGTAATGCAATGTAATGGATCTGTTATTAGAGCTTTATAAATCTTGCTGCAGTTTTTGATAGTGTGAAGGAGAGTATTCTGACAAATGAGCAAGATTTTATTGGATTAAACCACTCTCATAATTATGGCTACAATGAGCTAGTGTTCATTCTATATGACAGTTCACAAGTTAGTTCAGGGATGCCACTTTTCCGCCGAACGGCGGATTTCCGCTTTTTTGTTTTTTTATAAATCCGTGATTTCCGCGAAAATAGAGGTTTGAAAAATTCCACTTTTTTTTTTTAAAAAATCAATCCTCGATTTCCACGGAAATTTCTTCTCTCTTTATCTTCAATCTTTGTGGGTGATACTGCAAAGCATAAAGTTGGCTCCGAAATCTCAATTGATTGTGATAAAAAATTTTAAGATATGTGTATTTAAGGCATACATTGGGTGTGCTAAGTGGCTTGTGGAAAAAAATGCCTTTTGCCAACCCTTTTTTAAAGGCAGTATCTTCACTGGATCCATGCAATAAAAAGACTTCTCTTGTATTAGAATCGATGAAAGAACTTCCACTCTATGCTTCAAATGTTGTTCAAGATTCAGAAAAAGAAGCATATGATTTGGAAATACATAATTTTCAAAATGGTCATTTTAGTGATATTGTAGAAGAATCTGTTGATTTATGGTGGAGAGATGTGGAGAATACCTCAAAATATCCTCTACTCTTAAGCATGGCATTTGCCTTGCTAACCTGTTTCTTTGGACCCAAAGTGGGAAAGTAGCTTTAGCATAATGAATAATGTGATTACACCTAGAAGCAATAGATTAAATGTTTCAACATTTGATGCTAAGTATGAGCTGCGCTCACAAAAAAAATCGGCAGTTTCTATGTTTTCCAAACATGACGTTCTCAAAGAAAAAGTTGATCCGAAACTGGTGAGAAATGTAAGAAATTCACGGAATGTTTACTTTGATAAACTTAAACAAAATAAATCATTAAGGGAAGAGAGAATAAAAGTAATGCCAGTAAAGAAAAAGCTCTGGCAAAAAAAAAAAAGCTGCAGAAAAGATGTCTGCAGATGCAACTAAAAGGCAAAGGATGAATCGTAAGAAAAAACTAACACGTGGTTTAAAGAGACTGCATGAACCAAATTTTAATGGTGACGAAAATGTAAATGAATCCAAAAGAAGAAAAGTTGAAGATAAAAGTAAAAGTGAAGCTGTCAAAAACATTCATTCAGAACAGTCATTAAAACAACGTCCTCTAGAACAAAATTTGAAAAATAAAACTGCCGTTGCTATATCGGAACAACCTTCTGAGCTTATTTATAAAAGAAATGTTAAAATTTAAAAAAATAATATCCTAACTATCAAAGAGATGTTTCTGCGGACAAATATTAAAAATGAAAATGTTTTATTTTTATAGATTTTCTGCATTTGAGTGTAAAAATAAAGCAATGTAATAAAATTAATAATATTGTTAGTATTTTTCAAAATTTTTAATTTGTGTGAAGAATGCAGTAATTTAACTTTTTAGCAACTTAAACATTTTAAATTCTATCCTAGTGTTGTACATTTTTTAATTGTAAAAATATGTGATTTGGATTGGATTTCAGTTTCTAATATTCATGCACAGCTTTATTGGGTAAAAATATTAATTTAAAATCAAATTTAAATTATATATATATTTGTGTGTTGTATGTGTGAGAAATCCTCATTTTTATGCAGTCAGCTTATTTTTTAAAAAATATTATAACATTGATTTCAATTATAACAAAATTATTATTTTATTATACATTATATTAATTTATGAAATTCATGCATAAATGTTATGAAAAATGGAAATTTTACTTCACAAATTCTTTTACTCGCATGCGATTCCCACACTTGAACTTTTTTTAATTCCTCTTTTTTGCTTTTTTGTGAGTGGCATCCCTGGTTAGTTCATTTTGTGTGTTGTATGTAATTAAGTTCAAGTTCTTCATATGATTATTTTTAAATGATGGGTATGAAATTATTTTAATTTAGGAAGCAGTTAATGTATCAATGATATCTAGTTAATATGGAAATTTCACAGTTTAACATTTTTAAACTACCAAAATTTCAGGTGTAGTTAATTAGCTTATTCTAAAGAATTCTTGAATTGTAGTTACTGAAAAAGTATCAATTTTATTGAAAAGTTTGCCACTAGAAGCAATATTTCATGTTTGAGAAATATCAAATTGTATCTTTTTTATGTTTTGTTTTTTATACTGTGAAACCAGGCAGAATATGCTCATTGCCATTTGAGTGGCCACCAGGCCAGATGGCGATCCCATGAAATAATGACAAAGATTTTCAGAATTGCATGTTTTATTGATACAACTAAACATGCATCGTAAACTAATGTTTACATCTATGAATGAGGCTTGAAAAATCTTGAGAACCATTTTGGTAAAATCAGTTTTTAAATGCAGTACCATGTTTTTTCTATTTAAGATTATTGTTGCAGTCTATCAATAGCTTTTATTTGTGGGTTAACTATAAAATAAGTTGCGGTGTAGCTAAAAGATAAAAGGCATGGACTGTATGATGTTGAGTGCGGTGAGAACTTGAAGAGAAATGACGAAGTGATTATCCATGAAAGCAGTTTATTTCCATTGAGCTTTCCATCACATACCATCTGCCCTTCTAATCTAATTCTGACGCTCTATGTCCCGTGCAGTTACAAAATAGTAACCCTACTTCCGAGGGGTTGCCTCATTTGGCGAGCACAGTGCTTAACAATTATATTTGTGATTTCAAGGGAAATTATATGATGATATGGAGCTTTCTTTTTATTTAGCTGAATGGAGGAAACAGGGTGGCGTCTTATTGATGGGTTATGAAATGTACAGAATGCTGGCCCTACGGAAAATGCCTAAAACTCCTTTGAAGAAAAGTAAAAGATTGAAAAAACAAGAAATGTCAGTGGAACCTGAAACAAACGAACAAATAAAGAAATACATGGATGGTAATTTTTCTCTCAGTTATAAGCATTCATTCTTTTTCAGTTTGTATGAATTTGTGCATATGATTGCAGTGAGCATGAAATAAATTACTGCAATTGTATTAAGGATATGAAAGAGAAATTTACTTACTAAATAATCTTTTTAATGTAAAAACTGATTTGTGAATAAAGTTGTAAAACATTATTAATATAAGAAGTACACTATATGCCCAAAAGTATCCGGACACTTTCAGATTTTCACATTTTTTAGAATTTCTCTGGAAATGTTAAATTGACAGCCTTTAAACTTCAACCATGTGAAGAATAGACTGTAACTCACATTTTACATTGAAGATTTGGTCCACCCCGCTTCACAGAATTCTGATAACAAGATGAAACTTTCAGAAATGGTTATGTTTAATGTGCATAATATTTACAGGAATTTTCGTAAACTCAGCACAAATATTTGGGAAGATATAAAGGTTTTCTTAAAAAATCTCAAATTTTCCCACCTTTTTTTTGCTTATAACAAGCGGAGTGTTCTGTTATATTATACAAAACTTGCAGAAAAGAGGACAATATGTTAGAGAAGCATTTTTGAATATTACAGGAAATATGAGCATTTTTAATAAATAATGTTTCACTGCACATGCGCAAAACATAGCATAATTTTTCTTTCACAACTTTAAAGCCAGATATATAGGGCAACTTAGATATAAAAAAAAAATTCAGTTCGGTATCATTAGTATTCAGAAGGATATCGGCATTACAACAAGAAGAATTTCAGCTCCTATCAAAGAGCAGCTAAAAGATGAGGGGTTGTACATAAATTGATATTTTTTAAACTTCTATCTTTGAATAGTTATATTGAATTATATAGTTGTTAGGATTTGCTGAATACCCTTGAACACTAATCAATTACGTGCGTAACTTAAATTCCAGCTAATTAGGCACTATAAATAACAAAAATTTTATTACTTTAATTATATTATTTACATGATTATTAACAAGTTACAATTTTACGGCCAAACAATATTTTTAAATATATTTCTTTTATGGCCAAATGATTTTTTTATCTAATTAATTTCTTTTCTTAAAATATTTTAATAATTCTACAAATATATATATATTTTATTCATTACAAGTGTTCATGGGTATTCAGCAAATTCTGACCACTATAAAATTCAATATAGCTATTCAAAGAATATAAGCTTAAAAAATATCAATTTGTGTACTACCTCTCATCTTTTAGCTTCTCTTCGATAGGAGCTAAAATTCTTCTCGTTGTAATGCCGATATCTTTCTGAATACTAATGATATTGAACTGATTTTTTTATATAAGTTGCCCTATATATCTGGCTTTAAAGTTGTGGAAGAAAAATAACGCTATGTTTTGCGCATGCGCAGTAAAACATTATTTACTAAAAATGCTCATATTTCCTGTAATATTCAAAAATGCTTCTCTAACAACATAGTGTCATTTTTTCTAAAAGTTTCGTATAATATAAGAGCATACTCTGCATGTTGTAAGCAAAAAACAGGCGGGAAAATTTTGGATTTTTTTATAAAAACCTTTATAACTTCCCAAATATTTGTGCTGAGTTTATGAAAATTCCTGTAAATATTATGCACATAACCATTTCTGAAAGTTTCATCTTGTTATCAATATTCTGTGAAGCGGGGTGGGCCACAAAAGTTTTTGTCTTCATCAGTTTGTAAGTGGTCCCTCAGTACCGAATCTTCAATATAAAATGTGAGTGTTCTTTACAAATTCTGCTCGCTACAGTGAAGACACTACATGCCCTATCACAATTATTGTAAAATCTTTATATATATGTAATAATCTTGCTTAATTTTACTTGAGAAATTCTAATATAATATATATTTTAAAATTTTTTAGTACAATATTAATGTATTCCAAAATCACTTTTCTTAAACTCCAGTTTCGTTTTATTTCCCACACTGGATGTATATTAAATCTCACGTTTTGAGATATTTATTACTAAAGGCTTATTTTAATCGCTTCCATGCGCACACATAAATTGCGAATGCGGCGTCCTTTTGGGGCCAGACTTTTCTCTAAACATAATTTAGTAAAAATAGCTAATATTTCCTTCACTTTGACCACGTGTCTATATGTTAATGCCTTATCTGAGAGAATGCAGGGATTTTCTGCTCGCTTTTGACTTGAAACTTTCATTCTATGTGTACTTATATTCCGCCACCCTCATAATATGTTAAATAATAAATAAAAATTGGTTAATAACTCGGCCTGTAACTTATTTAATGACTACAACAAAGAAATTATATAGGCATGAGATTCTTCCACCGGCTAGGAAACTAGTTGATTCATCTTCTACTGAAAATCAACATTATATCAGCAAGTTCTACAAGAATGAACATTCCAACATTTTCTGTGCCATTCAAAGTATTAAGTACCACCTTTTTGCAGAAAACAAAACCTCTGTGTCATATTTTGCAAAAAAATTTAAAAAAAAATTGCATGAACATGTTGAAAAAGAATTAGTTAAAAACTTAAGGTCATCTTGTAGGGTGTGCCAAGATGAAGAAATAATTTTAAAAAATGGAACAAAAACAGATAAATAAACTACATCAAAAAAGAAAAACTCCTGTCAAAAGAGATAGCTAAAAAGCTGTGTGCAAATGCAGCAAAAAAGCAGAGAATAAGACAAAAAAAATCTCGAAATAAAAAATAAAACTGCTGATTTACCTAGGCATTCTAGAGATAATGTAGTCCCGACAACTATGCGAGTAATTAAATAAAGACTAATGAAGACTGTACAAAAACTTTAGCCTCTACTCAAAATAAACTTGCAGAGGATACAAACACATCCTTTATTGAAGAAAAATCTGTCAAAGATAGGAGCCCTCCAAAACAAGGGGTGAAGTGTGTTAATGGAGATCTGTTACCAACAAAAGCCATGCAAATAATAAAAAAAGGAAAGAAAACCACTTCTTTAAAAATTAGGGAAATGTTTCAAAAAGATTCATTTAGCATTATTGTTATAAACAATAATGCTAAATGAATCTGTCGTAACTGTACAATTTCTTGGCCCCTCTTGCTTTATAAGGTGCAAAATCATTGTACTGTTACTTTTGCAAAAAGGTATGAAAATAAGAGAAATAAAACAGAATTCAGTATATGATACATTATTATAATAGAGCTTACTCGATACAAAAGCACTAAGTGTGTAAAGAGCACTTTACACAATTGCACGAAGCGAAAGAAATTATTTGTCCTTATTTTTATTTAATTTTTGAGCTAACTTTTATCAAAAGGCTATTAAATATAATTCTTCTCGGACTAATGTTGGGGGAACGTTGCGTCTCAGTGATGTTCAGGTGGTAAATATGTTTTTACGTCTAATTTTGTATTTTCTGATGCCCCTGATGATGTGTTAAACTTGTTTGTTAACTTTTAATGTAAATGATTTAATAATAATTTAATATTCTTTTTCATTTTTATACATACTGAATTATAAATAATTAAGTTATTAATTATTATAGTGTAATATTTTCGTCATGTTGCATGTTCTGATGTTTTATTTCTTAAAACATCTTTCGCGTATAAATTATGGTACAAATTTTTTGCTCGCGTATGATTTCAGTCTTTTTGCTTTTTTGCCAATCTCATCCCTGTATATATGAATCGGCTTTATTTTGATTCTCATGCTTTAACTTAAATCTGCACAGAATAAAATTTTTTAGCCTCAAAAAAGATACTTTTCTTCAAATAAAACTTTCAGAGAAAATTATGAAAGTGCATAAATAAGCAAATACATAAGAGTTGGATAATTAAAACAAATATAATTATTCTAAAAACAAATTAGATTTAATATTAATAAAGAGATTGTGGTGTGACATCTTAGCACTATGAACATAAAAAAAAGACAATGTTTATTAATAAATAAAAATCTTAAGCTGATTTCCTTTCAGTGCTTTCACCTTAATCAAGAAGGAATAAAATGTTTTGTCCCTGAACCTTATTTGCAGGTACGATGCGTTCAAATAAAACGTAATTTGTAGGCACTGTGTCGAATAGAGCATTATTTGCAGGTATTGTGCGTTTGAATAAAACATTTTTTCTTTGTACTGCACCAGTGGCGCCATCTGCTTATGAATTTAAGAAGAAATTGTTAAATAATTATATTTATAATAATGAATTCTAAATTAAAATGTAGAAAATAATTAAAATAAAAAATTGCTTTTTAGTGCACTAATGAAACAGTGTTTTTTTTTTTAAAAAATGTTATTCTTTTCTTACTTTAAAACACTTGTAAATTGGAGAGATGGAATTTACATTAGGAGTTATTTTAAATTTATCGGATAATATACCATGTTTGTAAAAAGGAATAAAATCTAGTCAAATAAATTATTTTCCCATAAGTTTTAGGGGGGAAAGGAATAAAGTCTAGTAAAAAAATCATTTTCCCATAAGCTTTAGGAAAATATTATCTGAAACTTAAACTATTCAAAATATTAGTCATGCTGCAAAGAGGATGGAGTGAAAAAGTGCTTAGGGATATGTAAGAAAAATGTGTCAAGATTTATTGGAAGTTTTTAATTTTCAAGGATTAAAAATAAATCAATTAAGGTGATACTAAAATGAGGAGATAATTATGGGAGGGAGAAGACAGTAATAATGGCGAGTGAAAGTACTCGGAGAAAAAAGTTTTAACCCAGGGACCGAACCCCGGAACATTGAATTCCAAGTGCGATGCCTTGACAGCTGGACTATCGTAACGCACGGCTGGAAGATGAAGCAGGGATTTTTCTGATATCAACTGTCATTTATATCGTAGTTTGAAATTTCAAAGATTACTGAATTTTGATTGAGGGAAAAGTTTGATAAAATTTATTTGCAAGTTTTTGATTCAACCTTTTTTTTTTTTTAGAAAAACCCAAGTCGCTAACTTAAACTATTTTGACTTTGACCTGAATGTTCTCTGGCTCTCATAAGTCATCTCCTTCATTTCTAACTGATCTCTTTTGAATCATTTCATCCAAAGTTTCGTTATATTGTAAGAAATATTGTAAACTCTACGTCTTAAACTCATTTTTTTTTTCGAGAAAAGTTATCTTGCACCACAATGAATATAGTAACAGGCTATTTCTATGAAGTTATGCCTAACATGGCGGAGGCTTCAGGTTTTGTTTGGTAACAGACGTTGCCATCGACAAAAGAGAAGCTAACCCCCTTTTTACCACCTTAGCGTTTTATACATATAGATGTTTCTTTATTATTGAAGTCGGTTAAGTTTATTATTTAAGTTTCTGAAACAAGGTTGCTGTCATGCTTGAAAATCCTGATTGGACCAAGCACTTGTTAATCTAGATTATTTGCACATTTTCCATACATTGTTTTGTTTTTTCCCCTTTCTGTATCCTGCAGCACATTGTGCTATAGGAGGATGGATTATTTTTAGTTGATTGACATTTGTATATTATATTAATTTGGTTGATTAATAAGTTGTGGTAAAATTCCTCTTTTAGAAATGTATGAGCATATAGTTATTCCTGGTCCAGATCTTGTGATATGTGATGAAGGACATAGAATCAAAAACAGCTTAGCGAGTACATCCATGGCTTTGAAGAGCATTAAAACAAGGTTTGTACTTGAAGAGTTGCAATATTCTCTTGTAAAAATAAACTGATTATTTAGGGCTGTAATTCAAGGCTTGCCTTACTGAATGCTAATCATCATCACTCTGCTCTTTGTTTTTAAACAGAATTTCCTGGTTACATTTTTTATTTAAGCTTATCATTGTGTGGTCAACACTGTTTTTGAGTTACTGCTTTTATTTCTAATTTTGTATTTGAAGAAAAGGTATTAACTGATTCAGTGATCAAGTATTTTAAGCATTGGTGAAGGTGTCTGATAGCGTTTATTTAGGCATAATTCCTAATATATAAAATTTAAGAGTGGTTCATGACATTCATATTTTTAGCATATTGATTTCTTGTTCAAAGTTGTTCATGGAGTACATTTAGTGCTACATTTGTGTAAATGATGATGATGTAGAAATAGTTATTGCGAGAAAATGAGTCCCTGATTAAATGAATATTTTGAGCATACAACATTTATTGTGTATTGGGATAAAGTTATTAAAGATTTTTCCATTATCATTTTACTTTCAGAATAGAAAGAAAATTAAATTCAATCATATTGCTAAATGCTTGATCAATAATTAATTTTCCCAGGTACATTGTGATCAACATTTTAATTTTAATTGCTATGCAGAAAAGCATTGAAGTTTTCATTTTAATTCTAATAATTTAACAATACTGCTTTTTTGAACATTATGACCAATGAAATCATGCATATGTAATTTTTTTTCTTCCTTAATGATTTACTAACAACTTATGATATTAATTTCTTTTATTCTATCTGAGCCTGTATTTTATAATTTAAAAAAATCATCAGTGTCGATCATAATTTCAGGGGTCCATAGTAATCAATAATTATTATTATATTGTTATTGTTCATGTTATCTGACCTCGGTTCAAAATTAAGAGATCCATTCCAAATCAGTCTCCGTGTTGCTTCAAAATTGTATGTAAATATAACTAAACTGTTGTTTGTTCAACTCAATTGTACCTCTTTTTAACATTATAATGTGGGAAGAATTGGAATTTATATAGAAATAAATTCTTTTGAATTCATTCATCAAACATTGAAATTATATATCTTATCCATGTTTATGGCTTCATATTTGCAACTCAGTTTAAGTCTCATAAAGTAGTTAATTTTGCATTTACCAAAACTGTAATAACATCAACTTTTTTAGATCTGTTGTCAAATCCCCACTTTAAAAATTAGCAGCTGATGTCGTATTGTTTAATCATAGTTGTAAAAATGCCATAACAATAATAAATTCAGATTCTCTTAGTGGCAGTATTTGAAGAATATTTCATTATAATCATCTGACATTCAAATTGTTAAAACATAACTATATTTTTAGTCAGAACTTAAGGACAGATTTTGTTGATTCATCTCTGCTATCTGAAACAGTTGCATTTTAAAGGAAATTCAGTTGTATATTTAGTTATGAAATATGAAAGCATGTAATTGCATCAGATGGGCTCTTTGAAAATTTATTTACAATTAAAAGGCTGATTTTTGTGAAATATGTCTATTTTAGGAAATTGAGGCGAGTTGAAATCTGTTGGCATTTAATACAAAAAGAGGGTGGGAGAATTAGAAATTTGAATTAAAATTAAACTGTTAGGGAGGAAGGAACTCGCTTTTCAGGTGCTTACCTTTAGGGAAAATTTGGGTTATTTAGAAATTATGAAGTAATTTATTTTATGTCCTAAATTTAAAATAATGATTTTTGATATATATATATATATATATTGATGTTGTATTCTCTTTTGCAGGCGACGAGTTGTTTTGACAGGGTATCCATTGCAGAATAATTTGCTGGAATACTGGTGCATGGTTGACTTTGTGCGACCTAATTATCTTGGCTCTAGAGCAGAATTTTGTAATATGTTTGAGCGTCCTATATCCAATGGCCAGTGTATTGACAGTACACCTCGAGATCGTCAGCTGATGAGATTTCGTTCACATGTATTGCATAGCTTACTTGTTGGGTTTGTTCAAAGGTTAGTGTAATCTTCAATCTTTCATTTCTTTAAAAGCAGTATGTCTTACTAATGTATCAGCCATTTGGATTCTTGCTTTTTTTTAAACAGTTAAAAAGCAAACAATGCAGATATTCATTCTTCTGCTCTTGTTATTCTATCAAAATAGAGTGTTGAAGATCAGCTACTGTGCATTAGGGTGGAATGAAAAAAGGTTTTCTTTTTTAAATTTATAATGCGGCGCAAAAGTTGCCTTTTGATTGCAAGAAAGACAAAAATAAAATTTGATGGCAATTGGAACATGTCTTGAGGTGCCGCATGTACGATAAAGTTTCATAAATTTGAAAAATTTTGCTCTATTTCAACCTTTTTCTCTAATTTCTCATTTACAGTAAAAAAGCTCAAATTAAATATTTTGTACTTTTTATTCCTTTCTATTAACAAAAGAAACGTTTTTAGGGTGTTTTAAAACCTATTGCGAGTATTAAAAAATATTGATTTGCCAAAAACGTGCAAGAAATCGGCTATGTATAAAAAGAGAATATGCTGTTTCTAATCTGGAATTATTTCTCTGTTATACATTTAACTGACGAAAAATGCTTACAAGTCCTTTATGCATTCTTGCAATTGCTATTGTGTGGCAAAATGTATTTAGTGTTTTGCCAAACAACCGATAATCAATGAAGATAACGGGGGAGAATTTTTAGTGCAGTGAGATGATATTTGTTTGTGGAGCGAGTTCTTACCAGCTCAGTAAATTTATATTTTCTTGCAGCCCGTATCTTTTTCTTGTACAATTGATATAAAAAGAGCAGTAACAAATGTATATATTTTCCTTAGATATGAGTGGAAAGGGGCATGTTAAAATATCTATGTAAATATAGGTCGTTTTTGCTTAGTTTTATTGTTAAGGATAGAATATCGAGCATTTGTTTATAAAAGAACTTCTTCCCCTTGACGAATTTGATACATACTGAAAATTTTGGCATAAATAACAAATTTCATTACTTTTGTTTGTTGTATTTTTTTAAATTGTCTTCTTCACATATAAACAGACAGCTCCAATTCCAAAAGTGTTTCTTTTGAACTCAAGAAAGTCTACAAAATGAAAAATCCCAAAATCTACAGGTTGAATTATTTGATTATTGCAATACTGATGTTTAGATGCCATGACGTGTCATGGTTATAGTTGTAGACAACTATACCGCTGCCCTTCATTGCTATGCCACCGAGAAACAGATGTCTAGCAAAATATGTTTCATTCTTACAACAAAAATACTGAAAAGACTTGCTGAAAGTAGCATCTATGACCTGAATCCACACCAGGTAGGGATAGAATGGATGGATTGGAAGCCACCTACTGTGGTGCTGATTTTGTTCTACAAAAAATTTCGGGTGACGAGATATTTTACCGAGTTCGTAGGTATTTTGTCCATCAACTGCTTTGTGCCACGGGGGTGAATATTATAACTATGCATAACAACAAGACCAAACATTCTGTCTCATTTCTAAGAAAAATAAAAAAGAATAATTACTGTCCTTATTCAGTTGATAGCATGAGAAAAATAAAGCCATAAAGAATAATAAATATCGCATTTTTTAATCTGGCAAGAGCTTGCATCTCTGGCAAATGCAATCTCGCAGTACTAATCCTTCTGCGGTTAAAATATAATATTTCAAGATAAAAGGGAACATTAATATGAATACATAGTTTCGGTTGCCATTATAAATCAAAATGCAAGCAATACATAAAAAATACTAGAATCACGAACAATAAAGTTAACTTTATTCATTATCTTTTATTGGCAAAACAGAAAATACATTTGTTACATAATAGTAAACATTGGTGGCAAGTCAGGGGTGCTTTCTCCCCTCATAGCCCGGGAGAAATTAAATTTTAACTCCCTAAAACGAAGAATTATATATATATGTATATATATATATAAAAAAAAAGGAATCCAGCTAAATTTTTTAATTTGTTGTCTACCTTCTGTACTTCCCAATACTTTTAGTTGTCTATAATTTTTTTGCCACCATCTCCCCCCCCCCTCCACACACACACACTTATAACTTCCAATCGCAGCTACTGGCGCAAATAACAAGGACACATAAAGTACTTGTAAGCATTTTTTGTCGGTTAAAAGTATAACAGAACAATAATTCCCAGATTAGAAAGCAGCCTGTTTTCTTTTTCTATAACAGATTTCTTGCACATTTTTGGCTAATAATCAATATTTTTATATACTCACAATAGGTTTTAAACACCCTAAAAACATTTTTTTCTATTAATAAAAAGGAATGAAAAGTACAAAATATTTAATTTGACCTTTTATACTGCAAATGAGAAAAAGGTTGAAATAGAGCAAATTTTTTTTAATTTATGAAACTTTATCATACTTTTGGCACCTCAAGACAAGTTCCGATTGCTATCAAATTTTATTTTTGTCTTTTTTTGCATCAAAAGGATACTTTTATGCACTATTACAAGTTAAAAATTGCAGACATCTGTTTATCAAATCCAGGAATTATGGTATAAAATGTATGAACATGGCAGGAAAAGTTGAAATTTAAAGATATATTTCATATTTACTGTTCTTATAACTTATCTTTCACGTAAGTTGTGGGGAGATTTTTATATCGGATATGGTATGAATATTGAATATTTTTCAGACTTCCAATATTACAGACACCCTTTGCCTCATTTAATCTGTTAAATCAAGGGATTACTGTGTTTAGATGATGTAAAGATATTCATTATTCTTCCAATTAGGCTACTGCTGGCAGGTGGATCAGTTCATGAACTTTTTATTAAATCTTTGTTTCCTACTGTGTCACAGTGTTCTTTGTGTAAATAAATTGAAATTAATGTTTTTTGCTTGGATGAGAGAAATCTATGAAATGTTAGTAGTGTTCAAAGTTTAATCTTAAATAAAAATTGACAAAGCATTCCACATGATTTTTGGTTCACACGAAATTGCAGCATTTCAATGGCTGTATTTTGTTCATTGTTTTTTACAGGAGAGGACATTCTGTTCTGAGAGCTGTGCTGCCGAAAAAGGAAGAGCATGTTTTATTAATAAGAATGACACCAATTCAAAGACAGCTGTACAAATGTTTTGTCAAAGATCTACTCTATGTTCAGCAAGCCACCAATCCTTTGAAGTTATTTGCTGTGTGTTGTAAAGTAAGTTGAAATGCGTATTTTATTTGTTTATGTAGACATTTAGTGTTTCATGATAATATATACCTATATAGTATACACTGTTCAAAGCAGTACCATAATTATTTGCAAATGGATTAAATTTCATATCTTTCTGTTCACTCATTAATCCCATAAATTAATTTTAAATTACTTTTCTAAGAAAGTAACGATCTGTGTAATAAAGTTCAAAGAATGTTAGGTGCTCTTACTCAGTTTTACAGGGTTCGTACTCTCCTTAAAAACTCCTTGATACGATTTTTATTTTCAAGCACTATGGAAACTCCTTGATTTTGGGTTTTACTCCTTATAAACTCCTTGATTTTCAATTTTTAACATTTCTTTTATTAAATGTGTTCTAAGTTTCACCGATAAAAAGGATTCGAAATCGCCGCTGTATCAATTACCAAGTATTTTGCGTTGCTCTTTCCACGATTTGATGTTCATCTCGTAGCAGTATCCAAAATTTAATAATTGGTTTTAAGTGCCAATCAGTAATAACCAAAACAATAGAATGGTGCAAATTGAGAATGTTATTTCTCTTGGATTATTTCGAAACATTAACTGTATTTCTTTAAATTGTAACGTTTGGTTTGTTGTAAAAAACACATTGTGATGGTGGAGTTAATAGACACTATTAATCAATTTTAGCTAAATTAGTTTTAATAATCAAGAAATTTTGTCAATTTTATTTTCTTCATATACTATTTTATAAGCAATGAAAATGCCAAAAAACAGTTTCTAATATCTAAATCAATGTCTCTTTGCACCTCTATATTTTAAATCATAGATCATGTGCACTACATAAGGTGCACAGTGAGGCATGGAAATTATTTAAGAATTTAAATTCTAAAAAAAAATATATCGGAAACAGTTTGTTATTTAAAACATGGTAAATCGTGGTATGTAATGATCTATTTGAACTTTTGGGGTATTTGTATTATTTTATAAAAAAAATTGAGTGTCTAAGCAGCACCACTCTACTTTCATATAAATAGATTTAACATGGCATTCTTGGATAAATCAGCTTAGTAAAAACTTATAAAAGAAATAAATATAACCACATTTATTTGAGTTATTAGCAATGTTTTTAAATACTCTTAATATAATTTTTGTGTACTTTAAAATGGGTACCCTTTTTCATGCGTAAATATTGACTCCTTCAAAATTTTGAAAATACTCCTTGATTTTTAATTTTAAAAATCAGTAAGAACCGTGTTTTAATGTTCTGCAATTATTTAAACATTTTTAATACAGTATATTTGAATTTTTTTAGATCTGGAATCATCCTGATATCTTGTATAAGCTTTTGCAAGAGAAAAAGGCCCAAGAAGATATTGATCTGGATATTGATTTGAGCATTGCATCGGGTTCAGGCATTGCAGGGTCAGCTTGCTCAATGAAAAAAAGAGGTTTGTAGTGTTCCTTTCAAAACCATAATCTTCATTAAAAATCGATTTTATATGAATTATATGTGAAATTTTACTAATCCAGCTGTTAATCAAGAAGATACTGGCTAGTTTAGTTTTGTGTTGGTTTTTAATCACTGTCTTTATAGAGTTTAATACATTTTGGCTACAAATGTAAAAGCATTTACTTGCATTGTGAAAAATTTTGAAAAAGGTCAGTTTTTGGTAAGAAGATCCAAACCATTTCAGAGCAGTTATCTTTTCCCCGCCCTTTGTCACAAATTATTTGTCGGAAAATTCTAAATGACATTACCAGAATTGTAGCAGGACCCTGTATGCTGTTTGAAAACAGGTTGGGTTAACAAGAAACCTCTGATATTCCTTGGTTGCGATTTGCATTTTCTGTGATACGTTATTTATTGAATAACCCCATTAGTAATTTTATATGCAAATGTGATATTCTTAAACTTCATGAAAGTATTTATTTTTAAATAATCACACTGGCTTGGTGGGAGGGTTTTCCCCCACTGACGGCACTTCAATTTGTATAGAGTTATACTTCATAACATGAAAAAAATGCATCAGGTTTTGATTTGGAATTCTGTTTTTCTACTTTCTGAAATCCAAAATTTGAAGATTTGTTAAAATGTACTCGTATTTCTCAAGTATTTTTCATAGCAAATATATTATTCAAAGATTTGTTACAGCCTTGATATAGGACCCCATTGGTATTTTGTATTGGCGATTTTTTACGTTTGGCGCCAGTCGCAGGTGTTTTAAATTGAATTCTCGTTTTTTGGAATATTTAAAAAAACAATCTAGTTTCCTAACATAAAATGTGTCATGTCATAAAATAAAAATATTTGAGTTGTCCTTTCCTCTAAATTTGTTCTGGTAAGTGTTTGTTTATAATTGACTTGATTCTAGTATGTAAAATGCCATACATTATTTTGAATAGCCCTGTATATTCTACAAGCTTATTGAAGAAATTATGTTTGTAGGATGCCTTTTCATTTGATAAATCCAAGCTAATAGTTTTCCAGCTCTATTCTAGCATGAATAATTTTTAAATATTTCCTTCTGTACCAGAATGTAGAGACATAATAATTTGATTTTATATGTAACTTGAGGGACTTCCATTCCCAGGACATAGCACCAGTTAAACTGTGTATCTTCACCATCTTGTCATCCATTAGCCAAACTATTAAGTTATGTAATGAAGAGGGGAAAAAATAAAATTAATAAAAATGACTTAATTGTTTGTTTTTTTTAGTTTAAAATTTTTGAATGTAATGAATGTTTGAAATTTCAGCAGTACTACATTAAAAGTGGATAAATTCTTGAACCTTCCAGCAGGCATATATATGTATGCGAGAGATACACTAGGGAAAAAATTTTACCCGAGAGCACTATGAAAGTATGACCTTGGCTATTCTTTGACCTCCTTTTAATGAATTGTTTGTCATCATGTGGAATTTGAGGCGTTAATACGACTCTGTGAATCTGCTTTGTATTTCAGAGTTATGCGCGACCGGTTATGCTTTAAGTTGGTAAAGTGAATATAAAACGGACTTCTTGCTTTTTATATCTAAATTTCGGTGTGTTTTTTTTTTACTTCCAGATTGTTTTTACAGATTTATATTACAAGTGGTAAACATTTTAGTTGTAAAATTGGCAATTTCATTTATTTTGTTTTCACGTCATTCATCTAATTCTTTAGTCATTTTATATTTTTTGTGTTTTATGTTTGCATTGTTTCCATTCTTTTTAAAATAAAAATTGTTTAAAATAAAAGCACTTATTAACCCCTGCCCAATCACAACCTAATTTTAATAACTACCCTTTTAAAAATTGATATTTTGCAATAGTGTATCTAGGAAATACACATGATCTTTCATGTTGGTATAGAGAGCGAGCCCTCCCATTGGTAGGTTAAAGAATGATGCTGAACACACACACAGAGAACAATCTGAAATGAGCCCAGTGTAATAGGCGGCATAAAACATGAACAGTTTCATCTTATCTTTTTATATGCAGAGAGAAGGTTTAAGATATTGAGGATTTTTGAAAAGGATCTGCATTGCTGAATCATCAAAAATGACACATTACTAGTTTTTAAAATATATCTTTTATAAGTTTTCAAAATAACTATAATTTGTATGGAAAATGAATTATTTATTTTTCTTTGAAATACCATTGTTTTATATCCAATATATTCAATTTGTGGCTATATTAATTTAACTAAAATTTTGAAAAAGGAATGTATGCCACCATACCGATCAATGCAGTTGTTAAAGGTTAGCAACTTTTAAGATGTTTAATTTATTTTTGTCGGTAATGTTTCATAAAATTAGTATTTAGTACAATTATATATATATTTTTTTTTATTTTAAAGCTTCAAAATTAAATCAAGTTAACAAATTAGAGTAAAATATTTACTGCAAAAAATTCATAAAGACAAATGGGTGTTTTTTTTTTTTTATTATTTATAGTCTTAATTTCATGTGGTATAATGGCATTTTCCCAATTATAAGACCTAATTTTAAATTAGTTTTTGATCCTAAAAAGGCTTCAAATTTTTTATTTACAACGGGGAGAGGGAGTGCATTTACATTTATGTATGCGTTATGCTTGTTCTCCATCTGAGTTTTTAGAAATGGTCAGTATTTAGATAATAATCTGTTTGAAGTATTTATGTAATATTACTATTTGCTTAATTAAATTTTAATTTATAATTCAATTTGCCCATTGTATGTTACAACATTTATGTTACATGTTATAACATTTTTTGGCTGAAGATTTTAATTCGGGTTATTTTCAGGCAAATATTTCAGGTTTATTTGAATTTTTGTGTAACTGATTTTTATTTATTTTATATAATTTGCTACTCTTATAAATTTTTTCAAAAGTATATTTATTTGGAAATTTGATTGCTTCTCATTTTATTGTGTTCTAGCTTTGAATCAAGCCAAATCAAAGGTAATTGCGAGACCTTTCAGAACTCAGCCACGGAGTTTGAAGCCTCAACCTACTATGAGTCTGTCGAGTGAAGTAGTTAAATCTGAAACAGGCAATTGTGAGCATGGAAATATTCAAAGCAATGATGAAAATCATTTTAATACATCTGAATTAAATAAGGAGGAATTCTTATCTTCTAATCAGACAAATATGCCTCTTCAAAAGGAATACACGCAACAAGGATCGCAACAATCGTATCAAAATCAATATTCAAAAAGTAATATGGCACAACAGTTCTGTCAACAAAATTATCATATGTCTTCTGGGCAAAATTACAATGCATCGCAATACGTACAACAGCCGTCAAATGCGAGTCAGTCACAGTTTTCACCTCAAGCATCTTCTCAGTCTGGATCTCAGCAACAGTATGCTCAATCATCACTTATTCAACCTCAGTATGGGCAATCTCAAACTCAGTATTCTCAAAATTTCTCTCAAGTAAACTCGCATTTTGGTGGTCAGACAAATGCTGAACAAGAAACTAGCATACTTCCTCCACCATCTCCATCACAAGCAAGTTTCCAAGGAAAGTCTTCTCAATCTAATGCTGTTTCTTACACTCAGCAGGCAGATGCTCAGAAACAATATCAGTCTAATATATCTCAAACTCAATTTCCAAAGCAAGCAAATAATGGTCAAGATGCTCACTTTTCTCAGTCATCAAATCAAAAATTCACACAGCAGCCTGCTCAGCATTTCCCTCAATCATCTACTTCTCTCCAGTCATATAATTCACAGTCTACTTCTCAACAGTATTCTCAACAACAGTCGTATCCTCCTGTATCTAAGCAACATCAGTATTCTGAACGAACATCTTTGCAGTTTACTTCGCCATCAACTGATAACAGATCTACTTCTCATTCTTCTTCCCAGCAGTCTTACTCTCAAATAACTAATTCTTCTCATGTTTCTGAGCAAGCAACAAATAATTTTTCTTCACAAGCATCATTTCAGAGATCTCCTCCTCACTCTCAGTTTTCTCAAAGTCAGTCTTCTCAACAGTTCTCCCAACAGTCTGCATCAATATCTTCTCAGTTTTCCTCTCAAGGGTCATTCTCCCAAATATCCTCATCAGAACATTTTTCTTCTCAACCAACAACACCACAAACATCGTCTACTCCAACATCATATTCTCAGACTTTTTCACAGCAGTCAGAGTTCTCTCAACCATCATCTCAGCAATTTTCCTCTCAAAATATTCAACCATTTCCATCACAGCAAGCAGTTCAGACTCAGTTTGATCAAAGTCATCCATCTTTTTCTGCACCTTCCCAGAGCTATTCTCAGCAGTCTTCGCCATTGCAACAACAATCTCCTCAGCAAACATTCCAACAACCCTATAGGCAGTCTGATCAACAGCAATATTCTGAGCAGTCTTCTGTACAGCAGTTCTCTCAAAATCTTGGGCAACAAAGTTTTTCTGCTTCTCAGCAATCATTTCCACACCAAGGATTTTCACAACCATCAAGTCAATCCACCAAATTTACTGGCAAGCAAGGGACACAAAATTCTTTCCCTCAGCAACCTTCAGTGGGAAATCTGCAATTTTCAACATCTTCATCACAGTCAACTCCTGGTCAAAAGCAGATGTCTCATTCACCGCCTCAAGAAGGAAACCAACAAAAATTTTCTCAGCAAGCATTCCCATCTCAACAATCACCAGAATCTCAGTTTTCTCAACCAGCTGGCTCAGCATTATCATTTTGCCATCAAACTTCTCAAGCAAATTCTCAGTCTACAACAGCTTATAATTCTCAGCAAGTCAGTACAACTCCTCATCAGTATGTTCAACCAGTATCTAATAATTCTCAGTACAATCAGCAGACAAGTAATTCGGTACAAGGATACAATCAGGTAACTACTCAACAGTTTACTCATTCTGGAAATCATTCAACTCCACAATATAATCAACAACAATCCTCTTCATCACAGCAATATGGACAGCAAATTAACCAGCCATCCCAGTATCCTCAGCAGTCAAGCTCTCAACAGTTTTCTCAGCTGCCTGCACCAACCCAGCAATTCTCTCCACAGTCCTCAAAAACACAACAGTTTTCTCAATCCAATCAAAATCAACTTTATTCGCAGCAGTCTAAGACTCCTCAATATTCTCAAAATCAAAAACCATATTCTCAGCCAACTTCTCAGTCCTCTCAGCCTTGTTCTCAGCAATCAGGGCAAAATCTTACTCAGTTTAACCAACAAGCTCAGTTTCCTCAACCAACTTCTCAATTAACCCAACCATATTCTACACAAGTTCCTTTGTCACCCCAACAATATGCCCAACAACCTGCACAGTCGCCACAACAGTTCTCACAGTCTTCTTCCCATTCGCCTCCACAGTTTCTTCAACAACCTGATCCATCTTCACAACAATTTTCTCAAACTGGGAATCAGTTTAATCAACAGAGCCATTCACTCCAAAGTACACAATCTGCTCAGCACTTTGCTGGCTCCCATACACATCAACAATTTTCTCAACAAGCAAACCCACCCCAAGATTTTAACCAAGCTCCTATTCAAAAATCTCAGTCGTCAGAACAGTTTAATCAACAAATGGTGCAGTCCTCTCAGCAGTATAACAAGCCAGGTCTTCAATCATCACAACAGTATAATCAGCTAAGTGGGCAGTCTTCTCAGCAGTTTAATCAACAGGCAAGTCAGTCTCAACAATTTGCTCAGCAATCAGGCCAGTCTTCTGCAATTTATAACCCTCAATTAAATAATAACTCACAAACTTATAAACAACAGCAATATAATCAGCAAAATGTTCAGTCATCCCAACAGTATAATCAGAACAATCAAACTTCTCAGCAATATAATCAAATATCTGGCCAGACATCTCAGCAGTATTCCCAGCAAACACATACAGGCTCTCAACAATATTCTCAGCAATCTGTTCCACCATATTCCCAGCAGCCATCTCAACAATATGGTCAACAACCAGCTCAGTCTCCTCAGCAGTTCACACAGCCTGCACAATCTCCTCAGCAGTTTAATCAGCAACCAGCTCAGTCTCCTCAACAGTTTACTCAGCAGCCTGCACAGTCTCCACAACAATTCACTCAGCAACCAGCACAGTCGCCTCAACAATTTCCTCAACAGCCTGCTCAAACTCCACAGCAATTTTCTCAACCAGTGCCGTCACCTCAGCAGTTTTCACATCAAACAACTCCGTCCCCACAACAATTTATACAACAGCCATCTCAATCTCCTCAGCAGCAGCAGCAGTATTCTCAGCAAACAACATCTCCTCAACAGTTCTCACAGCAGCCAACAGCTTCTCCTCAGCAGTTTCCCCAGCAAACTGTTCCTTCTCCTCAACAGTTTTCTCAGCAGACAACCCCTTCTCCTCAGCAGTTTTCTCAGCAACCAGCACCTTCTCCACAGCAGTTTTCTCAGCAGCCAACGCCTTCGCCTCAGCAATTCACACAACCTTCTCAATCTCCTCAACAGTTTCCTCAGCAAACTGTTCACTCTCCTCAAGAATTTGTTCAACAATCATCACAACAGTCTCAGTCTTCTCAGCAGTTTTCTCAGTTACCTTCTCAACAGCAATACAAGCAACAGACATTACTTTCTGGACAGTCAACTCAGTTTCCTATGCCTCAACAGTTTCCAAATTCATATCCTCAGTCTTCAAATCAGGATACCCTGAAAGGAACATTCCAGTCAGATTATCAGAATCAGTCTAACATCCCAGCATTGCCACAACAGGTTGTGCCTAACCAGCCTGTTAATTCTCAAGCTGTAAAACAAAATGCAAGAGGAGGAAAAGCAAAACCAGGACGTACTAATAAATCCATGTGTCAAAATTTACTACCTCAGACATCTCAACATTCACAAACATCTCTTAAACAACCACCATCATTTTCTGTTCAAGCATTTCAAAACGGCAGTCCAACAACATCTCAACATTCACTTGGTCAGCAATCTCTGAAACAGATGCAAGCCAATGGTAATGCTGCTTTTCAACCTCTTAATTCATCAATTCAAGAAAACTTCTCTCTCCAACCTGTTAAGCAAGATTCTGAAGTTTTTCCTGCTAAATGTGCAAAAGCCGTTCTACACCAGGGAAAACCTCAACTTATTAACTCTGATTCTGCAAACTTGCAACTGTCACACAATCCTGTTAAATCTGACTCTTCTCCCATGGAGGGTGATCAGCAGGGCAGTACTTGTTCTGATACAGCATTGATGCCTTTTCGAGACAGAATGGATTCATCAATTAATTACGAATGGGTAAATAAATTTTTTATTGCATGATGATAATTGCCAAGTTTTGCACTAGATAAATTTGTATTTTTTACTCTGTTATTTTTCTTTGAATAGGCAATCCCAATCATGAAAGACTATGTTCTTGGAGTTGTAGAAAATAGTCATAAAATGATGGTCCTGTTTGTGATAATTTCAGAAACATTACACATGGGTGATAAACTTTTAGTTTTCAGCCAGTCACTGTCTACTCTCGATCTTTTAGAACAATTCCTGTGCAAAATACAAGTTCCAAAAAGACCTAACCAACCTGAACAACCTACTGAAACGTGGTGCCGTAATAAAAATTATTTTCGTAAGTAATTTAATCCTGCTTATTTCATGGTGTAATAAATTCAGACTTGTTACATAGCAGCTCTGGCCTTTTACATTTCATGATATTTATGAAAAATTAAATATAAGGTTGTTAAATTTAAATTAATGAATTTTTTATCTTTGTAGGTTTGGATGGCAGTACATCTGCCCAAGAGCGAGAAAAATTGATCAATGAATTCAATAGAAATGATAATGTTTCCCTTTTCTTACTATCAACCAGAGCAGGCTGTCTTGGTATTAACTTGGTTGGAGCAAATCGTATTGTAGTTATGGATGCATCATGGAACCCTTGTCATGATGCTCAGGTATCAAATTATTTCTTATATTTTGCAAATGTGGGTACAGTAAATTCTTGATTATCCGGCATTCAAGTATCCGGAAAGCTCAACTATCTGGGAAAATTAGAAAATGAGTTTTTCTAAACATTTTACATCCATGCACACTCCCGTGCCGTTCCATTCACGCAGACATTTTATTTCTGGAATGCGATGTCCGCTCCACACGGAAGGGCGTGGAAGGAAAAAAAAAGAGCAATATACAGTACTGTGATGTACACAGACTTGTTTTATGGGGAGGGGGGTTCAAAAGCAAAAGTGAGAACCAAAAAAGAAATCAATAAAAGGTCCTCGCCTTTTGCCGAAAAATGAGATGAAAATGAGAAACGAAATCGACAACCAAAAATAAAAAAAAAGTTAAAGGAACAGAATTGGTTTAAAAAAGCTCATGGGGGGGGGTTACTCCAGATTGGTAAATCTCTTTCTTTTCCTTTATTTATTTACTCTCCGAATGACGGCAGATGTTGAGTACGTAATCGCGTGCGGGAGAATTGGAGGCGCGCGTATTGCGCAATAACCCTTGCGATTTTTCAAAAGATAATTAGTTTTGATATTCAATATGGGATTTGTTTATGATCACTTAAAAGAGTTTTATTATGCTTGCTGAGTAGAATATTTTTCAGTTTCGTCGGCTATTTTTATATTTTTACAATCTATATATTTACGGTAAAAATTCAGCTACGGATCATACTTTTTTTTTTATCATCAATGTTAAATTAAAATCTTCATAACATGTTTTGTAAATACAATGTTATGGAAGATACAGCAGTATTCTTAAAAATTATAATTAAATACACATTTTAAAATGACAAAAACAAATTGTTTGGCCGAAAAAATC
>BGPR01000394.1:140023-151511 GCA_013235015.1 Araneus ventricosus | reverse complement strand
CCATTTTTCCCGTCACACTCGACTATCCGGACTTTTCAGGTATGTGGAAATCTGCATTTCCCAAACATGCCGGTTAGTTAAGCTTTTACTGTATATATATTTTCAACGTAAGAGTTTTCTTTGAACCATTTTCTTACTAAGTCTGATCAAAGTTGGCTCCCAAGGCACAAGACTAGGGCGTTTATTGAACTAGTGGTTAATTTTTGAGCTATTTTTAAAAATGTGTTGGATATTTTGTGATAAAAAATATGAGATGTTAAAATTAAATTTCTCCAACTGAGAAATCCTTGTTGGGAATAATATATGTCATATTGACATTAGATTTGGACATCAGACACTTCAGAGCATACACTTGAAATTTATGCAAAAAAGAATTTAGTGTCTATAAATGTTCTGTATACCCTCTATGGTTTTTCATGACCCTTTTTAATCAGAAAACTTTGTTCTACCGCCGAGTACAATAAATCTGCATTAAGTTTATGAATACAGTCTTTAGATGTTACAATTTTGTGGGTTGTTCTTGGTAAACCTTATCCTTTAAAAATCTTCACTGCCAGAAGTTACATGCATGTAATCAGATGAGTGTGGAGACCAAGTTGGAAAAGAATGGCCAATTCCATTGGTGAATGTTCACTGTCGTACTTGTTGAATGCCGTTATGAGGAGCAGCAGTAACCTGCAAAAAAGAGGGAGAGAACATGTTCTGGATGTGGTGATATCGCTATAGTTGCGGTATCGCAAAATTTAGTCGACATGGCTGGATACCATAGACAGAATAGATTTGAAACACTGTTGGAGTTACCCTTTCAGAAAAATAAGGCTTAATAATGAATAGTGCATCATACTGTAAATTTTGCAGCATGCAAAGGACACTTGGTTGATTGCTCAGAGCTTTTCTGTTGTGTATATAGTGTTAATAAATTATAGACTTTTTTAATGTGACAGTTGTACATATTGACTTGCCATTCAGATAGAAGTTGGCTTCATCAATCCATAGATACTCTATGGTTGAGCAGCATCAATTGTTACTGACGCCAGAAACTGTAGCAAAAATGTTTCCTGAACTTCTGAATTCCCATTGTATAGCTGATGAAGACTGAATTTTGTATGGATTATAAGCAAACGTTTGTCTCATTACTTGCCAAGTAGTAGAATAAGGTATATCAATGGTACAAGAAATAACTGATATACTCGCAACACTATAATAATGATTGGCTAGTTGCTTCAACGGCTGCTGTAGCTGCATGTTCCACATATGCAGAGCTCGCATATTTTTGTACTTTACTGCGTGAAATGTTAAGCCAGCCTTTTTCTTTTTTAATTTTGCCATTGTGTCACTCGGGCTATGTATTGTTGGTCCTCGGAATGCTCTTTTTGTAGCAATGAAATTCTTGCTATTTTGGTAGAAAAGTTTTAACTAACAGAGGTTTGTCTTTGAGGCTAGAAGAAACTGGGAACTCTTTCTTGAGAAGTGTCTCTCCTTCTCTTTTATCAGACTTGTCATTTTCATAGGTTGCGCTGGGGCAGAGTTTTCATTTCAGAAAAATCTTGTTCAGTTTATGTTGCAGCATCACCTGTTGACAGTTTTTATACCAAATTTTAAAAATAAATCTTGAGTGCATGATTTAAGAATTGTATGCTGTTCAAATTTAATGTCATTATTACCTACGTTATATCCTTCAGAGACCTCTAAATTGGGTGGGGAATTTTTACAACCCTATATGATGCATTGGTTTTCATCTTCTAATCATACCAGTTACTTCTGTTATTTTAGGGTTAATTGTAAAAGAGTGCTATTTACTTAATTGCCTTTTTTGTTATTAGCATTTGCAACCAACATCGATGTTTTCTTTAAAAGTTATAAAGTGACTATGTGTAGATGGAAGCTTTGATTTGTAGAACTGTATTTACTTTTTCTATTTTTGTTAGCACAGCCTTGATTACCATGACCATACATCACTTTTGATTTGAATTCATCCTTAACGAAAGTTTGTCAAACAATTAGTGATAGAAATGTGAAGATCTATTATTATTCTGAAGTGAAATTAAAGAATGAAGAATTTGTTTTGATCATATGTTCTGTCATCATGCCGAGTTTAGTTAAAAACTTTACCAATTAATTTTTATAGCTCTGTCTCTGTTCCTCTATGGTTCAAGCATACATATGAAAAAACTGAAAAAAACGATACTTCCATCATATTTTCATTAAGTCTCTTCTGAGTATTAAATTTCAAACAACGGAAAAATTACCTTTAAAAATGCAATAGGGAACATAAAAGCATTGCTCTTATAATGAAAAGATAAAACTTTTGCTGAATTTTAATTATTTTTACAGATGGTACGAATGAATTCGCATATTTTTATTAAACTAAAAAGTGACAAGTTCACTGTTTGGTATTCTTTCAGTCTAAGTAAATAAATTGATAAATGATACGGACCAGTTAACTAGTAAATCCCAATTATAGTTCGGGGGAAGCTTCGGGCTTGCAGGCAGTAGCTAAAAATAATAATTGTACATTCAGTACATAGTGTAAAGGGAACTTTTGTTCTCTTTGGTATTTTACTGGAAATATACTTGGGTAAAAAAATGACTGTCATTTTTAATGTAATATTTTGCTAGTAAGCATTAAAAATTTCCTTCTTTTATATTAATCATGAAATATTTTTATCTCTTATAACAAAAATTCATGTTTTGTTATTAAGAGATTTTATCAATCACTTCTTGTTTTGCTGGGTAGTGGAAGGTAAAACGTTTGATTTGAATATCATTTTATTGTATTACTGTTTGTTTTTGTAGATTGTATATGAGATCCGAGAAGATTTCCATTTTATTTTACTCTAATGGAAAATTAACAGATAAGTTTTTGACATTGGCAGCTATAATAATTTTTCTTTTATATGATTTACTTCCTTGACCTGATAATTCATGGTGTACTTCTCTGGATTCTGCTTTCTTGACTATGCCATCTTTAATACTGCTTGATTTAATTTCATATAAAATTATCTGGTTTACATTTTATTGCCCTTTAGCACCTGTGGGAAATAATAAAATTTTTTTTTTTAATTTTCTACTTAGTGAATTGAAATTAATCTAGATTTTAAAATAGTATTAAATGAATTAAAATTTATTTAATACAGTTATTAAATGAATTGAAATTTATTTAATACAGTGTGTGTCTAAATGTCTCCATTAAATGGCCCTAATTTTCTCAAAAAAAAATTTAATATTTTTTGCAGCATTACCACAAAGATTAACAAAAGTTATCATTCAAAGTTGGTCTCAGGATTTGAGGAGGATAATTAGCATATTGATGGGTCAGCAATGAACTCCAACATTTAAGTTCCATAACTTTGTGTGTTTATATATTTTGACCAAACTGTCAGCATTATTTTGTGATTCTTTTAGTCACAAAATGATAATAAGACTTAATATATTCAGAGGCCACTATAACTTTATTTCAATCTCGGATTTGGAATTATAGGATCATGGGTTAAGTCTATTCTATCAAAGATTCATCATGTGTGTGGCTCACATTAAATCGGTTTTAACTACTCGGATGTCTTCATTTAGCTATGGTTGAAAATTGTAAACCATGGTTGTTTCATAACATTAATTCAATAAATCAAATAATGTGAATGTTTGCTTTCTCGTTTTATCATTTGTACCAGGCATTCCATTAAAAATGGTTGCTTAGTTTGATTTTCTTCACAAGGTTTTGAAATACTATATGATTGTTTTCTTGTAAAATTGTGCACTTGTGTAGTGTGGCTCATTTTTACTATTAAAAAAAGATCTTTCTTAATATGGTTTTGAACATGTAAGTAATTTGCTTATATCACTCTACTATTTCATTAAATCCATTTAATGTGAAACAAATTAACCTGATAAATTTGTAATCTAACAAGAATAATTTACTTATATTTTCAAGATTTATTTCCATATCCATAAGATTTATTCCATCCTAACTTTTGCTAAGTTTTTCAGTCCCCTACTTTGTTTTTTAATACAGAAAGTTACTTAAACATACTTGATTGTGTATATATATATATTTATGGTTATGATCTATTTATAATTTGTAAAGTCTTTATTTCTTTTAGGCTGTATGTCGAATTTACCGATACGGACAAAAGAAACAGTGTCATATATATAGGTTGGTTACTGACAACAGTTTAGAAAAGCGAATTTATGATCGACAAGTGAATAAGCAAGGAATGTCAGGTAAAGAAACTGCCACTCTCTCTCTCTCTCTTTAACACTCAAAGTTTATTATATATTATTTACTCACTTTATTATTTATTATTATTGCTTCTAAATTAAAGTTCATGTATTACAGATAGAGTTGTTGATGAATTGAATCCAGAGAGTAATTTCACTTGGAAAGATGTTACAACCTTGATACAAGATGATGAAGACGATGGTCCTGTACAAGAGCTTTCAAAATTTTCATCATCTTATTCTGATAAAGTTTTGAAATACCTTGTTTCAGAAATGAGTCCAAGTTTGAGCAAAGTAAGTAAAATACACTGTTCTGTATAGTAGGTAAGCTATGTTCAGTTTTCTTCTTGCATGCGATTCTGAATTGTGAAACTCGTAAAAAGGAGGTAATTGCTTTATATGGCTGAATTATGATTTACTGTGATAGTTTGACGATAAGGATAGTATGAATAGAAAAATATTTTCTTCCCAAATAAAATATTTTATTTCCAAGGATGGAATAAGAATAATTCATCGTGGGAAACAAATCATTAACTGTAAAGAAAACTGCATATACAAAGGAAAAATCTGGAAACATTTGCCGATATGCATTGTTCGGAACAAAAATCCCCAGTCCTCTTCATAAGATGTGGTTAGTGATATTTCAGTTGAAGGTTTTAAAGCTGATTTTTTTTTTTTAACTTACTTCTTATTATTCTTCTGGTAATTTTGCATTATTGATCTCTTAGTTGAAACATGTAAAATTATTAAACAAGATTGAAAAAAAATTAGATTTCCGTAATTTATTAAATTTTTACTTAAAGTACGATTGACATTTCAACTGTATGGGAAAATAATTAAATATTAACCTTTTTAGCCTAGTGTAGTATCGAACTGATGTCTTATCTCCATTTTAATTTCTCTGTATCTGTGAGGGCCCCGGTGGCTTAGTGGTAAGGTCTCGGCTTTGGGGCCAGAGGGTTCCAGGTTCGAAACCCGATTCCACTGAAGATCTGCCGTGTATGGGGCCTGTTGAATGCTAAATCATACGTGGTGGCCAAACGTCCTCCCGTTGGTGTGGCATGGAAGTTTGGAGAGTGGGCGCCAGCTCAGGTGTTGTCCTCATCATCTGACTGTAGTTCAAAATTATGAGGTCCGTCCCAAAATAGCCCTCATGTTGCTTCAAAAAAACGGGACGTTAATATAACTAAAATAACTTCTCTGTATCTGTGCTCAATATATTAAAACATTATCAATTAGCTACTCTGTCATTTTAGAGTTTCCTCCGCCCTCTCATTTTGTAAATGTTATGTGGCAACATCCTTAAATTTTTATACTTTTATTTGGATAATTTTGTTTTAAAAAATGCAACTTATTTATTATACTGCTAGTTGTTCTGGCTAAATCAAAGCAAGCAAGATTGCTTTTTTGCTAAAATAAATTTAAAAATAACAATGCTGTTGTTCATTTGAAACTTTGTTCAATTTAGGTCATTGTCTGTTTTGAAATTTTATTTTTAAAATTTCTCGCATTTTGCTGAAATGAATAATAATATATACTTCTTGCATCAGAGGGGGGGATTTAATTTTAAAAAAATAATCTGTGCCATATTATCTAATAGAGTGCTGTAATTTTATTTACAGACTTAATAAGAAATTTTGGAAGTAAATGTTAGTTTTCTGCTGAATAGCTGATTATGCTCTTATATTATCTTTGCTATAGTTAACATCCCACTTTCATTTTTAAAAAAAATATCATTCTTTTAGGCAAAATTTCACATATATGTAAGCTACTTGTAAAAAGTGGATTAGAAATTGTCACACAATTAAAGATAAAAATGTTTGTAAAAGATAAAATAGCCATTGTAGTGTCTTAAAATTAGGAAGTTTTCAAATATGTTTCACTCCTCTGTCATTGTATTATCTAAAGGTTCTTATCTGAACTTAAGGCATTTCTGTTGCATTTTTTAAAAAAGAAAATGCATAGAATATAAGCTGTTTATTCTTTGGATATTCTTGCTGTTTAAACAATAAATGCAGACCTGTCAACTCTCCAGCTTTTTAACAATTTATCCCGTCTCCCGATTCTCACTGATTTCCTCCTGCTTTTTAGAATTTTCAAGAAATTGGAGCAAATCAATAGTAATAATAAAAAAAAGCGACGAAAGAAAAATCCAACGCTTGCCATGACCACATTCTCCTCAAATTTTGAATGTGTGACATCATTCCCCTACGGATTCTTCATTATCTCTTTGCTGCAGTATCATGTCCAAGCTTATTGACTAGTGATTATTGCCATGGGTTTTCAGTACATTCGCTGCTTTGACTGTTGAACGCGCTAGGGTGGTATCACCGTCTCTTCTGCCTATCTTGTCATGTTAGGGGTATCACCGAAATATATATATATATTTTTTTACATTTTTTTGTCATGCATTTCTTTTTCAATGAGTTCAGATCTGATGTTGTCGAAAGAATCTAAAAGGAAATACCAGACTGTCTTGACCAAGGCCTATTCTGAGGAATAGTCGTTTATTATCGCTTTGAAAAAAGATAAATTGTGTGCATTTGAGTTTTCAATTGCTTCTGGCAAAATCTGCAACAGCTTCTTCTTTAAAGGAGTAAAAGTACATTGTCATGTAATTTGTAAATAGGACTTATTTGTAAGTAGACAACTGTAAGTATGAAAAAAACTATAATCGAAATATATATATGAAATGAAATCCCATGCGAATCTGAAAAGAAATCATTTTTAGCAGTCGGCAGGATGGTCTACACGGATTAAAATATTCTTTTAGTAATAAATATGCCAGAACGAGAGATTTAATATACCTCCATCGCGAGAAATAAAACGAAACTGGAGTTTAAGAAAAGCAATTTTGGAATACATTAAGACTTTAAAATATATAATATTAGGATTTGAAATAAAATTAAGTGAGATTATTGCATATATATGAAGAAATGTAATAACAATCCATAAATTAAAGCTCTGGAGTACAAAAAAAAATATAGGCAAGTCAATTTATATTACTGCAGTACTGTCTAGATATAAAATATGTTTGGAAGAGTGAGGACTAAAAGAAGTGTCTTTTTAAAAAACTGATCAGATTATTTTAAAACCCAGCTAAGCAATTTTTAAAAATCAATACATTTTATTTAATTGTAAATTTGTCTCATTATTTGTACTTGAGTTAAATAAAGTAAATGTTGGGCCTGCTGCGCATTTGTGTTCGTGTATATATAATAGAAAATTTATCCTTCTTTTTCAAATCTGGAGGTTGGCAGGTCTGTAAATGTTCTAGTAGATAATTGAATTGAATATTTCCATATCAGGTGATTAGAAATTAAATTAATTTGGTTCAATGTACGTAGATCAAACAGAGTATTGAAAGAAATTGTTTACTTGGAATTTAATTTTGGTTTGTATTTTCTATGAATTCTACTTTGCATACTTTAATGTTACTCATTTTATGAGACAATAGTTCAAAATTGCTTCTACTAACTAAAGACTTATTATATTCTTATCGCAACATTTATTCCATAAATTTTTGTCATTCATTTTCAGTGCAATTTATCATACTTGCAGAAAAGATTTTGCAGGAAATTCAAATCAAACCATAAATTTTGTGCTAATTTATCAATGTATTATAATTCCTATTTACATCATTAAACTTTCCTTTGGGACTTAGATTTAGAAAAATGAATTTTAAATTTCTGCTTGCTAGAATGTGTGGTATGCTTTACTACCACACATTTCACACAAGTAAACTTTCATAACTTTAGTTTTGGATTACATTTAATCCCATTTTATATGGTTATTATGATCTGTATGTTTCCCTGAAGACTCCATTTTAGTGTTCTTAATTAAAGAAATTATTTCTATTAAATTTTATCAAGTATATCAATCTTTCTTTTAAGGAACCTTTTGAGCATGAATCACTTTTATTGGATCGCAAAGATTTGAAATTAACTAAACAAGAAAAACGACTTGCTAAGCAGAGTTACGAAATGGCTAAACGTGCCAACATGATTAATATAAGGACGACTTATTCATATCTTCCTGGAACTTCTGGGCAACTTATAATTAATAACAAGTATGTATTTTTTTTTCTTTCCATATTTTAAAATTTCTGGTATTTTGTTTCTGTTATGGAGTATCAAGTATTTTTGAAATAATTTTTTTAACCACTAATCAACCTCAACTAATTTCCAAATATTTTAAAAGTACATCTATTGTAACATTTATGTTTTTATATATCATAATATTGTAATTATACAGTATTTAATAGTTTGCAAGACAATGCTTCTTAGCCTCTTGGCTGAGAATAATATGCAACTGACTTCACATTCATGTAATATATCATTTGGCTATTTCTGTTTTTCAGTAGTTCTTCATTCTTTACACTTTTACATAATAAATATAATAACAAAAGCTTATTCACAGTTGGTATCAAAATTGGCTATGTTTTCTGCTTTTGAAGAAAAATATCACTTGGAATCCACATTTGATTACAAATGAAAAATTGCATTCTTTATGTCACATTCAGGTATACATTGTATTCTAAACATTATACATACATGGTCATACATTGGTATTTGAAACTCTTGTTTCTTATTCATTGTAAGTCTGTGTTGAGGAAAATGCCTATCTGTGATATTTAAAAATTTTTAGATCTGAGGTAGCTGTTTTTTTATGGAAATTCAAGCAAATGATATTTATCAATTTCGTGATTAGTATTCTGTTTTCTAAATAATTTCTGGTTCTAGCGCTATTCTATGAGTGTATTGAGCAAGAAAATTTTATAGTTCTGTTTCTATTAAATATTGAATAATTTCCAAGAATAGTATTTATCATAGAGCAAAATAAAACCATCACTATTCTTTAAATTATCAAAAAAATGTAACAATGTTTTCCATTAATTTTCTTATGACTGTACAAAATAGTACCATGCATTGTGCTAATATTCAACAAAATCCATTTTATTGTAGTAGTGGAAAAAAACCTACTCATACTCCATCTGCTTATCCAAATTTTCCCCAAAATTCTCTTTTATTGTTCTAACAATTCACATATTTTTACCACATAATAACTTTTGAAGTGCTATGTTTATGTGACTGTAATAGGGGGGAGAATCGATCATGGTGGTACTACAAGTCACTGTATTATGCAGTTTGTTTCACTAAAGCATTTTTCAGGATGCCCAGGCAAAACTACAATTACGATTTATTTGAGGTATCTACTAATGTTGGTGTAATTTTTAAAAGTATATTTTGCACACTGCATTTTATAACTATTTTGTACATTTTAAAATTAAAAACTCATTTAAAAATGTTGTACTAATGTTTTGTATATATCATCTTTAAAAGGATACATTTCCATTTTGATCATTGATCTTGTACTTTAGCCACATAGATTTAATGAGGTGGATATAAACTTTCCTTGTTTGAATCCATTTTAGTTAAATATTTTATTATTGTGATGAGTATAAAATATGCAGATCGTGTTTTTATCTTTTAATCAACCCTACCAACTGCCACTCTGCATTTATTCTGTGTATGTGAAAACTTTTTACCATTTTAAAATGCCTGTTAATGTGGAGTAGACTCTGATAAACTATCATTTAATATTGAAACCATTTTTTCCATTATTTTGTGACTCCTACAGTCTGACTGAATAATTGAGTGTATGTGAAGTAAATTGGATAATAATCAGTTACTTTTCACAGGCAATGTCAGTGGGTTGGTGGCACAACAATAAGGGTTTTACCAAATCAGTCTACATCTTCTGGTGGTAATGTACGCTCAGGAACCACTGCAACTCCAATCACTGCTTCTCCCTCACTGATGAGCAGTTTGTTTAAACAAGGCGTTATGGTTCAGAAGCTTACTATGCCATCAAGTGTGTATTAATTCTAGATTTTATTTCTATTTCTTTAAATAATGTTACGTATATGTTGCTCGTATTGTTTTTTTTTTTTCATTTTATTCAAAATAAATTTTTTATAATTCTGTTTTCTCTAGACGTCAGTATTCCTGTTCTTACTCCGGGTGCTCCTCCTGTTGTTATTCCTGCTGGACAGGATGTTCTTGTCCTAAGAACCCCAAAGGGTGTATATCTTCGTTTACCAGATGGGCGCATTATTGCAGTTCAGCTTCCACCAAGTTTGTTAGCTAAGACACAGTTTCGACCTAATGTTGTGACACATTTTAGACCAGCTGCACCAAAAAGTAAGTAGTTTGTAAACTTTAAATTAAGTTTTCAGTTACATAAATATTATATAATAAGTTACTTTTTTCTGATATGCTAACATTTAATCAGATGTGTTCTATATGACAAATGTGTCATAAATATGTATTGTTTAGAAGTGAATACCTAATTTATTATTTACTTCATGTCATGATGATATAAAATGTGTTTTAATTTTAGCTAGTGGGAACCAACCAAGTACTGTGATAAATACTCCAAGGGGACAAAGCATTGGGGTAAGTTCTTACAAACTGTGAAAAATATTCAAATCTCACTTTTGTACAGCAGTGGGAAAAAAATGAACCACTAAAATTAATTTTGCACCATTCATTCGTACTCTTATACAAAAGGTACCATTTGAAATCAAATTATAGTTTTTCTTTAAAAATGCAAAACTAAAAGTTTTTAAACCGTTTCGGGACGACACGCCTTCGTCCAAGATCTTCCCACGGGACGGAGCGGAGGAGAAAGGAATTGTCCCACAGGACGGGGGTTTTTCGTCTCTAAGCCTAACTTCACAAAAAAAGTTTAAGTCCTAACGTCGTAATTTTTGGTACCATTTCAGATTATTACTTAAACTGTGATATACGTTAAAATTAGCATTAAATATTCATTTTCCTTTAATTTATATGAAAATATATATAAAAAATTTGCTTACCTTGAGAAATAATTTTCGAAAACATTTATTCTAATTCTTCTGAAATTTTAATAGGCAAAATACATAAATAAACTTGAATATTAATAAAAAAAATACCAGAAAGACTAGAAGAAGAAATAGCAAAATTTTAAAACAAAAATTGAGTGTGAAAAACCTCGAAGCAGGAAGGAATGCAAGGAAAACACTAGAAATGTAACTTTTTAACTCTTTTTAAAATGAATCATCACTCTCATCTGCTAATTGGATTATTTATCATACAAGCATATTCTGTCTCAGATAAATAACGCTTTCTTGCCATGATAAACTGAAGTCAAGGCTTTCCGAAATCAAAAGCAAAGTACGCAATTACGCGATGTGTAACTAGACTGCCGCAACTAGACTGACAGTAAAACC
>BGPR01000394.1:117417-137351 GCA_013235015.1 Araneus ventricosus | reverse complement strand
CTGTTGTACTTCGTTCAGTTACGTATTGCCTAAGAGAATGTTTTTGTTATACTCTGGCTTTACTTTTTTTTGTGCAAGGTTTGAGAATAGATGCTAATTGAGGTAAGATTTTATGTTAAGACAAGAACAAAATGGCTAGAACTTGTAAATTTTTGTTTTATTTATTTTCTTCTTTGTATGTGCTTTATATATTTTAAATGTGCAATCATCTGTGTCATAAAATTATCTTTCAAATTATAATTTTTTCCCTTATATAACGTATGTCTGAATGTGTCAAAATGAATGCCAAAGGAGAATATGCATCAGTGATGATATGTTTAATATGATGGATTGATTTTTCATGGGACCCTATATTTCTCGAGGTCAGAAACAGAATGATCGATATTCCCTATAATGCATTTATTACTGTTCCTGCTTTAAAAAAAATTCTCTTAAATTGACTGTTTTAGATCTTTGGAAGGCAAACATATGTTGAAGATCATCACATAGGTAGGTATGTACCTGAAACTTAGTAGTGGTTTTAATGCACTGTTGATATTTATCTTGTTTAGCAGATGACTGACATTTTGTGAAAGAGAAATCGAAATTTTTATAACAGTTACTACATATCTTATTTCAGTGGTGCATCTTAGTTTTTAAATAATAAGGTCATAATTATATCTGACTTAATGAAAAAAATTCAGGCAGACATTAGTAATGGGAGATTGTATAGCATTCAAACGTTAAAGGTGGACTGCCGTTACAGATTTAGAACAAATTTGCTGCCTGCATACACAGTGCCTCGTAGATCATTCTTACTGGGTTTACGTTTTCATATAGTATATTAAGAGAATTGTGGTTAATAAATCTTTCTTTCAAAGTGGAGTCAAAGCGAAATATGATGAAAGTCTTCCCCACACATCTAGCAATCCAACATAAAAAAATAGATGCACTTATTATTATTGAAAGATTGTTAACTGGATGTTGTAGTTATTAGAAATAGGTAATTTAGATTTCAGCTATGTCATTTGAGGTAATATACCAGCCTCTTGTCATATTTTTGTGGTCATTAAACGATCAGTGCAGACAAGGATATTTTACAGTTTTATTATAGGTTAAACTGTCCTCAATTCATTGATTGAATCAATCTTCCTTTTAGTGGTGCTACTTTGCTAAGACATTGTCTATTTTTTTTGTCAAACATCTGAATATTTTTTATTAATATTACTTACAAACCCATTTCAAGAAAGGATAATTTTAAATAAAATTAGAATCTTACACTTTAATAATAAATTATGAATTACAACGAAATACAGCAATAATGTAATTATGTTACTTTGACTCTTATCCTTTAAGGTTAGTAGTATTTGTTATAGTATAAAGCATTGAAAAGTTCGTGTTTCAAAATTCTTGATGAAAATCAGGCTTTTTTTAATCAAATCATTATTAACAGAACTGTTAATGTAGGATTTGGTAAGACTACCTCCGCGTTGTATTCATAGAAGTTTTGGCTGTTCCACACTGTCAATTACATAGTCGTAGTTCCTGATTTTTGTGTAAAATTTTAAATGTAATTAAAATAGATTAACATTTATTTGAGGAAGTCTATAGACCTAGTTACATGTCAATCTCACTGTCTCCACACATATTTTGATATGCAGCCAATGTACACGTGAGCTCAGAAGCTTTTAATTTAAATTCTTGTGCTTCAAGTTAACCTTTAAAGCTTCTATGATATACCAATCTGAAGGAAAGATGTGAAATGTATCTCCTAAGTAAACAAGTTCTATCTCGAAAGCTAGCTTTAAAAACCAGTTTGAGATTTTAATCGATTTAGGAACATTCATTTCCTAATAAAAATAATAAAATCGATATTTCTGGCATGCCATTAAAAGTGATTAAGATCCATTGCAATTTCAAAGGAAATCCAGTGGAATTGTTATTGAATTTAGAAATATTCGAAGATTTACATTTAAAGTTACTTCCATATTTGGAATTGCTTATTAGTGCAAGTTATGAAAGGAAATAGTCTCTTGTGAGTTCTAGACTAACTGGTATTACTCTTGGTCAGTTTTGGAGCAACTTCTGCAAACAATTTTTCGATTTAGGAAAGATGTCTAAGGTGAGGAAGAAAACATTAATTTTACTATTGTGCTTCTTTTTAACACTGTACTTTTGGGATAAACCTATGTTTGTATAAAACGATCTCCCCCCCCCCACACACACACACATATCTTGCGGCCCTCATAAATTGAGACCATGCTTATTGGGCCACATTAGACTTGACCTCTGAGTTTGACATGCTTGCTGTAGACTATATTTTTTGAGCTGTGCTATCTTTGTTTTGTATATTTTTTTAATTTTAACAGTTCATTTTTTAAATCAGTGTTGTCTTAATTACGTACATATTCATTCCAGTTTCTGCATTGAGCTGACACTTACTCCTTCTTTGCTCCATATTTCTGTTGTCTTTTTCCCTGGAATTTCGTTGTTGCTTTATTTTGGTTTTTCAAAATTCTGTTATCTTCTTATTCTTCTATTACTTAATATTGTGTAGCCACTCATGCTGTAAATAATCAACTTAATGCTTTGAGTTTTGTCCAATATATTTTTGTTCATGTGTGTCTGTGTGTAAATCTTTCTCATAATGATTTATTGCTTATGACATTTTTAGTGCTTGGTAGTAAAGCACAAAATGTACTGCACAAAACCATTGAGCAACAAATTAACATTGAATTCTTTTATTTTCACTTTAGCTTGTCTCAGCCAGCAGAACTGGCAATATATAAGGTTTTAAAAAATGTTATAAAACTTGCCAAAGACAAATATTCATTAATTTGTTTATTTTTGTATTTATTAGTGTTTAAATATTTCAGACTGAAAGCAGTATAGTAGAATTTTTTACTTTTAGAATTTCTAATCCAATTTATATAAAGTATTATCTTAGGGCTGTTGAAAGTGGACTTAAAGTGAATTTGTCCGAATTTCCTAGTTTTGTAGAGAATGTATATGTTTTTTTTAATTGATTGGGCTTAAATCGCCTTCAATGCATGATTTTTAAGTTTGTTAGTGTTGAGGTAGTTGATTACTTTTGTGAATATGATGACCAAAGATTGTTAACTGTTGATAGTCTCTTGAAAGGGAGGAAGCAAATAGTTTGTGGAAAGTTTGTCCTGTAATTTTTTTTAAATGCTTCTTGTCAGAAGTAGTAGGAATGTCCATTAGATATGTTATTTGTGTGAGAGATCAGAGGTGACAAATAGCATATTTGATCACTTATGTGAATACTATGGCCAAAGATAATTATCAGTTGATATGCTCTGAAGAAAGAAATGAACGTTAAATATGTCCCATGATTTTCTAATTTTAATATCTAGCAAGTGACAACAACTGGGATGCCAATTTGATGTATCATGAATGTTAGATTCAAAAATTTATTAAAAACTGCTTTAAATTTTTTTCATATTTCTGGATGTCTTTTTTTTTTTTTTTTTTTAGAAGTTTTAAACAATCAAAATCTTATAAATTTCAAAATATGGTACATTCCTCATCTTATATCAATGCCTGTCGACCTTTAAAAGTTTTATCTGATGATTGAAATGAAGTAATGATAATAAAAAAAATTGGACATCATCATAAATAAAAACTATTGTAATTAAAATAGTCTATTTAGAAGTAATTAAATTTTCAATAGAAAAGCCATTAAAGTGTTTCATATTCTATTATCATTTAATAATAATTCAATTATTATATTAAAAGAGTAGAGTGATGAATTCCTGGACAGCTTCATAGAAATCTTTGCAGTATTGATTTTCATTTATTTTTTTCATTTGATTTCTTCTTGTATCGGAAGATTTTTAATTCATTCATTCATATCCACCATCTCAATTCTACTTTTTTAATACATAGATAAATTACTCATTTAAATATACTGCATTTTTAAATGAATTTCATCCAAATTTTAACAAATTTAAATTGGGATATTTATTTGAAAACTTAATATTTTTATTTATCATAGGAATAATCTGTGGAAATTCACACATTCAGTGCTGCATTTTCCCCCCTTAGGTTGTTCTTGGAATTTTATAGAATAAACATTTGTATCTCTTGTCCTAATATGTTATGTGCACATACTAATTTCGTTGTTTGCTATTGTTGGACTTTAAAATCGCTTATTAGAAAGTTTTTGATGTATTAAAGTGAGTGGCTATATTAATTCCTGCTTTAAAAATTATCAACCTGAGTAATTTGGACAATAGTGTTTAAATTCATGTATGGTGGTTATTGTAAGTATCTGTATTGAAGGCATCTACTTTAATTTTTTTATCAGTTGTTAACTATAAGAGGAGAAAGTCCTAAACAATTACTTTTATGTTTTCCTTTGAAAAACTGATATGATTATAAATTTTGCTTGTCATATTTAGTTAAGATAATTTAGAAAGAAAATACAGCTAAATATTATGCTGTATTACTCATATGATAGCTTTATAAATGTATTTTTTGTAAGCATGCCTTGTTTAATAATGTTACATTTTTATTTCGTATTTGGTTAAAAATTGTCAATGGGTCATTTTATGCATTTAAACATATGAAAAGAATAAGCTAATTTGTTAAAGAGTATTTGTTGCAATTAATGTTTTAAATTTTTGTAAATAGTATTTTTTGAAAAATTTATTTATTTCACCATGTTTTAAATTAGTGCTGTTTGTTTAAATATGTAAATACAAGTGCATACTCAGGTTGCTAAAGTGTAAAAATGTTAAAATTTAAAATTTTGTATTTTGAGTAGAAATGCATTGTCACAACTAAAGTGCTTGAACCTTGAGCTTTCGAACTCTTTTTAATTTCGTATGTATATTTTGTTCCTAAGATTTTTAAATAGCAAATCTTTTTAGCAAACAGAAAGCAAAAAGATTTTTTACTTTAATTTTCCGTTTTGCTATGTTATTTATTACTTAGATTATATTTGTAAGGGGGACCATTATGTTGAACTTGAGCCATGCAGACAGTGTAAATAATGTGACAGTTGTGTTCTAGTTATGTTATTACTTATGTAAATAAAATGTCACCTTATTGTAAGATAATATGGGTTATTTGCATGTTATTTACAGACACATGAAATATAAAAATCCTTTATATTTTTGCCATTTTTCTGAAATGCAGCTGTTGTGTAGGCAGTTTCTGATAAGAAAATATTTACGTTTGTGGATTTGTATATGAAATGTTTCACATGAATAACCAAAGCCTCTGTAAAGCTTATGTAATGCAAATAATTTTAAAGTTAGCAATTGGTTCATTGTATAAAGTATTGTCAAATTTAAAAATCATTGTTAGTGAGCACTTACTGGCAATAAAAATGTTTATCTAATTCGTTAGAGTTTCTACAACAAAAATCGGAATATTACACAATGCATGCAAAATTCATACGATAAATTTGACTTACTTCTAAGAAAGTTTAATTTTGATAGTAAAAGATGCATATATCGGATTATGGCATTTAACAGCAAATAGTAATGGAACCATTGACTTATTTGAAAGCTCGCCATCAGGAAAACTGTTTCATGAAATTAAGTAAAATTTTAATTACTTCGTTGGGAAAATTAAATTGTGCTGGATTCCAGCTAGAAAATTCAATTATCACTATTTGTTGCAGAAGCTTTTACATAGTATGAATACTATCATTCATTGATTTCTTTAGGTTATGCCATCATACAATGCCAGTCCTAAAACAATTGTCACCGTTACTTGCTTACTTAGAAACTTTCATGCCAGCAAATGTGTTTTAGATTATTCATAAATTTTAAACTCTGATAAATACTCAGAAAATGTATACTGATACTTTTATAAAGTAGAAATGTTAATCAAGAAAAAAGTTAACGGAATATAGTTGTGTGCTTTTTATTATAGAAATAAGACAACTCTACAAAAAAATAAACTATTTCTGCTTATGTAAAAATTTTAAGGCTATTAAAATAAAAACATAGAATAATGCAGGGCCTAATATTTAATCCTTTGGTTTCACTGTTAATTTTAATGATCTCAGACATCCAAACTTTTGTGGGCAATGTTAATTTCTTTTGTACAACTCCTCACCACTAATGGATCATAGTTCTGCAGCTGAAGATAAGTGCCTCCCATTGTGATAAACTTGTCTTGCTAGATTACCCCACAAGTTTTCCAGTGATTTTTGGGTAAGTTCATAGTGCTGATTCCAAATCTGGCATCTTTTTTGTCAAATTGGTTCTAGTTTTTGAGATAAAGTGAAAATTAAATTTCAATCATTTGTACACACTACTCAAATTGCATTCAAACTGTCTCAGGCAATAATAAAATTAAATCAATACATTAAATCAACTTAATTCTATGAAATAATCAATATATAAATCGGAAGAAAAATCTATACAGAAAATTATGTGAAATCTGAGTCAAATGTATGTTACAGAATAAAATTCAAAACAATATTAATGAATGAAAAAAAGAATTTCAACAAATAAAATAGATAAATCAGAATGGTATGGTAAAGAAAATGCATGATATTGCATTAGTTCAATAAAATGAAAATTGAATAAGTTGGCTTTTCCATGAATTGAACTTTTATACGATTTCTTTTCGCTTGCAATAGAAGATTCGCGTTGGAGTCTCTAGAAGTAATCTGCCACCATATGTATGTCCCACCTCCCTTGATATGTTTGTTCCATTAATTTGATATCCTGGTAGCTGAAGTCTTTTCTTAAGGGTGTTTTTGTTACTTTCTGCATTGGTATAGGTTCTGAACTAACGAATAATATTTTAGTTTTGCAAGTGTTAACCCTATACAAAGAAAATAAATTTGATATTTTTTGTACCTAAATAACATTTTGCTATGCATATACATTGTCCTTTTGTATTCCATCGACAAAATAATGTGTGAAGTTTAGGAACTAAAAATTGCATATTGAAGTAATTTCACATATTTTTGATAACTTTGAATGGAATTGGACAGGCTGTTATAGACCGAGTTTGTTTTTTATGTGATCTGAAAACAACAAACGTTTGGCGCAGTATGACCAAATTGGCCCTTGTGCCATTAAAACCACACAAACCAAACAATAGACCGATTTTGATAAAATAAAATGTATTAATAACTTTTTTTCAGCCCACTCTACTGCAGGTACAATTGAAATGTTGACAATATTTTTGCATGCCAAAATATTGTGCAATATCTTTGTGCTACTGGGGTTTCTGCATTCAAGTACCGAATTGTGACCTATTTAAACAAATAGAATTTTTCTTGATTGGTGAAAATTTGAATTCACTTTAATTAGAATCTCTTGATAAATTACAATCATTAAATCACTTGTTAAATGTAGTAATATCCGTTTTTTTTTTTTCTTTGGAAATATTACTATGTTCTTGTGTAATTTCTAATAAGGGACTGCACACATATATATGGGTAGTTTCATGAATTACCCAATACATATGCAATAATAATACATAAATCAGTATGATTTGTCTTAACTCGATATGGCTAATAAATACTCAGACTGAGGAGAACTTTTTTGCAACGTATGACTCAACAGTATCAAATGTAGCCTTTGAAAATAAACACATAACCTTTAAAAGATGCAAAAATTGTGATTACCAAACTTTACAATTATGAAATTTTCTTATTTAGGATCTCTAATAAATATATCAAGGAATATACTCGGCATAATTTATGCAGTCGTAATCTATTCTAAATAAACGCAAATAATTTACAGCAAACAAATGCATTTTAAAATCAATAACAACCCCTAGCAAATTTTCCATTTCTCTTCACATTTGACTCAAACCTTGGAGTCGAACGGATCTTGTTTATGCTGCATTACCTTAGCTTTATCAGTTTGATAGTGTTAAAATTAAAAACTTTCCTTTCTCTAATCAAGGTCTCAGTCCTGTTGCTGAAAACGTTCTATACAGGGCCGTCTTAAAAAATTTTAGCAACCAGGGCTAGAATATTTTGGCGCTCCATCAGAACCGTAACTAGGAATCTGAGTGCCTATGGCTCAACAAAAGTCCCTAGTTAATAAAATAATGGAGGAGCGTATAAAGTTGTAAACATATTTATTATATAACATATACAATTTTATAGCATTTAAAAGTATAAATAAATTTTTTTGGATCAAAATTAAAATCAGTGAAGTAAATTTTTAGGCACCTTTGGATGAATGATGCTCCTGGGCTACAGCCCATTGGATAAGACAGCCCTGCCTCTTTAGGGGACAAAACGGGGCTTCATACTGCTTCTCGATTGGTTTCTTCACCTACCTAACTGCTTCATAATTGTCCAGCATGTTTGCTAACTGCGAAAGGGATTTTATCATGGACCATTCGTCAGTGAAATGTTCCTGAACTTTCCCGCTCACTCTTTTTTTCATTTGACCTGCGATCATCGGATCTTTCAGAGCCTCAAAATCGTATATCTGTTTTTCAAAAACAAAATACTTACCCTCAATTTTTTTCTGATAGCAAATGAATTTTTGTCTAAATATTTCTGGACTTAGCTTAAATCACTTCAGCAATGACGTTTTAATATGCTCATAATTTTCAGCCTAATCTTCCGGTTCTCGGGCAAGGACTTGGACAATATCCGCTGGCAAATATCCCATCAGATGGCTTATCCAGTCTGATTTATTTAAATTAAACCTCTTCGTATAACGCTCAAAAATTATGACATATAAGCTTGCATTGCTATCCTCAGAATTAAATTCTGGATATCCTGCTGGTATCTATATGAATTACTCTGCCCTGCTACATTTTGATTCAACGCAGCCTCTGAAAGTGAATTTGCTTTTTCTCCCCCTTTCCTGTTTTCTACTACAGTGTGTTGCCAATATAATGTAACATTAAAATTGCATAATTTTTCGAATATTTCCCGAAAATCTGCATGGATTTTCTTAGAATTTCGAACATGTAAAGATTAGGTTTGAACTCGCATTTTACAGTGAAGATTCAATCACACGAGTATTTAGTAGACCAACCAGAAAGTGATGAAGACAAAAAATTTCGACTTGTCCTGTTTCAAAGAAAGCTGATAAGATGAAACTTTCGTCAATGGTTATGTTTGATGTGCGTAATATTTTTATGCATTTTCGTAAACATAGAACAAATATTCGGGAAGATACAGGTTTCTTTAAAAAATTCCAAATTTTTCTGCATCTGTTTTGCTTATAACTTGCACAGTTTTAAACCAAATTGTATGAAATTTACAAAATATGTGACAATATGTTAGAGAAGTACTGTATTAAAATTTGAAGTAAATTAAAGGAAATATGAGTATTTTTAGTAAATGATTTTTTACTACTCATGTATGCAGAAAGATATCGGCTTTGCAACTTGGTGAATTTCGGTACACTCTGAGAGGCTTCATGATGCGGGCTCTTGTACAAACTGATATTTATTAAGCTTGAATCTTCGAACAGTAATATTGACTCATGAAAGTTGAATACTCATGTATATAAGTTAAATACATAATTTAAATTTCAGTCCGACGATGAAATCTAGTGAAACCATCAATAGTGCTCACTAACAACAATTTGAGCCACACACTGATCGTCAAACGAACGCAATAGGTCATACGTCCCATTTTGCCTCCTGACAATGCAACACCCCATACGTCCAAACTAGGGAAGTATTACCCCACCCTCTGTATTCACCAGCCCTTGTGCTGTTCGAATTTCACTTGTTCCTGTCGATGGCCCATACTCTCTCAACCAGGACTAGAGAAATAGAAGGGCTAGTTCATACCTTTGAAGATTTAGAAAAGCCGCCAAGAGGGGAGGAAACCAGTTTTGACGTCACTAAGCTGACAGCAAACTTGTGGGGTCAGAGAACGTCCACTGGCGATTCTTATCTATTTGTTCCTCTGTTGTTCTATGTTACTTGTTATTTTGGTGAAAAATTAAGAAAATCTTGCATCTCTTTGTATGCTTGTCTACTTGTGTTGTCGCTACGTGATCAAATTATTACAGGAAAACGAAAGACAAAGGTGCAATATACAGGGGCGGGGGGGCAATTGCCCCCCCCGTCGGCAAGATATTAAGACTTTAGTCGGCAAAAATTTTTGCGATTTCGGGAGATGTTGAGAACAGGGTATCAAGGAATCTAATAATTTTAATCCCATCTTAAAGAAGTTATGTAGTAAACGGTCGAGATAAGCGATTTGTGCTCGCATTTGAGGACTGATTAACGGTTAAATCAACAGAATGATCGACATCCTTTTCAATTGTCGTCCATTCGGCCTGTAGTTCGCATCACATTTGAAAGAATAACCGACAAATGAATCAGATGTCGCATTTTGCCGACTGTTGTCGGTTCGTCGGCTAAGAGATCGACAAGATGGGCGAAAATTTGTATCTTGTTTTTTCCCATCGACTGTTTCGATCACTTTCCGGTAAAACTAAAGCATCTTTTTCGCACAAGAATGTGGCAATACATAACTATCACTTTTCTCAACTGTCATTTTTGTTCGAAATAATATTAGATATAGACATAATGTTAAAATAACCTCTATTAACAGCCACTCGAACCCCTCTGAGCAGTCTGGTTGGTCGCGCGTTCAACTTTAATAAAATACATTCCTTTCATCTCTCCGGCCGTGCACATTTTATTAAGAGGAAAGAAAAAACAAGAAATTCATACACTCAAAAACAGCATCGGAAATCAGATAGAAATTAATCATTCCTTTTCCCAATGTGAAGAGAAAAATGAATTTCGGGCTCTACCGAGTGTGGGCTATCAAGAGTTCATTTGTGCCTTTCAGGTGCTCATTCGAACTCGGACAACAAATCTCTTAATTGACGATATCATTGCTTTTCCTCAACAACCGTTGAAACAATTAAAGGTAGATTTTTACAATTAAAAAAAAATTGAAAAGTGACCTTCGAAAGAGCTGAAAGACCCAAGCAGAAACAAATTTTATCCTTTAAAAAAAATTCGCATAAAGTACTTTTTTTTTCTTTGGATAATTTTTAAAATTAGCTTCATCAGAAGTGAAGAATTAGACTTATTTAAATAAGTATTTTGTATTCCCAAACATAATACCCTTTTAGAGCGGCCGATTTTCCTCGGAACGGTGGGTGACCATTGTAAGAGAGGTTTCGGTGTATTGTATACTAGCCGCCCTCTTCGATTAGCTTGTTCGTCGGGAATATAAACTAAATTTAATCTCATATTCGTAAATTGATATTCATGGTTCACTTAAAAAAGTAATTTTAAACTTCAAATTGTGATAGACACTTAACCCGTGTTCTTTTAGTAGTTTTGCATCTGTTCTGTTCCATGTCTACATGAACGTCTCTAATGGAGTAAAGTAACTGCATGTGTCATCTAACGTCTAATTTCACGTCGTCGGCACCTTTCTTATTCCTTATGCAAAATAGGCATTTGATTTCAGTATGAAAATGCCGCGACACATTTTACGTCTTGCAGCATGCTAGCTGGATTAAAACATGCTGATAGAAGGATTTAAACACAGCAACAATAATCATTGAGCTTACGAAATATGTTTCTAAATATAGTTATTACCTTAGAGGACTTTGTTTACAGATTTTACAGAAAAATTGATGAAAGAAAAAAAGTAAAATCCATTATGACATTACCTTAGCTTTCAACAGTGGAAGTGAAACACGTAATTAAATATTATTTGTGTAAACACTGGAAACGGTTTGAATCGGATTGCAACAATGAAAAGTATCGTTGTAAATTATGCCAAAAAATATTTTTACAAATTCATTAAAATTATAGAAAAGTACAATGTGACAACTTAATTGATATCATTAAAAAAAGATGAGTTGCTGAATTTTCAGATAATGGCTCGTACTGATCAAAAATACTATTTTAAACTTGCACAATAAACGTGGAGCATTCTGATTGATTAGCTATGCTTGCAAAGTGACATGAATTGGCAAAATCGGTCCATTTGTTGAAACAGGGAACTCGGGCAACCCCCCCCCCCCCCTCTAAAGAATGTATAATGAAGTAGTGTTTTTCGCGGAAATGGAGATGGGGAGGCAACCATTGACGATGTATCTAGGGTCGTGAGCTTTGATATGAAATAAAAATTGTCGAAATAGGTCCAATGGTTGGGGCTGAGAATTGGTCTTTAGGTTTTACAAATTATTTTGAATATATAGACTGGCCACCTTCAGCGACCAACTGTTCGCTCGTAATATTAATAGCTTGCAACTTGGTGAAATAAATTGGCGAATTTGTGGTTGTAGAGGCTGAGGGACTCTGCCAAAGTTTTATTTTGCGTTATATTTCGAAAATGGAAGGTGGGTGGCAGGAGACCATTGATGACATATCTAGACTTCACTTGCATCTGGGAAGTTTGGTGACGGGTCGGTTGAGCGAACTCCTCTCCCGCAAGTGTTAACTTGTGCTATCGTGCTGGGCGGGGCTACTTCGTGAGGCCTCATCAGGAGTTCTGGATGGCTTCAGCTAAGACGGAAACTCTAGCTGCATATATCTAGACGTCATAAGTTTCTGTATGAAATAAAAATTATCCACATCAGTCCAGTGGTGGTTGCTGGGAGACTGGTTTTGCCAATTTATTTTAAACTTGCCGCCTTCGGCGACCAGTTTATTCGCATTGAATCTTGCATCATTTTATATTCATGGTTCCCCTAACAACGTAATTTTAAACTCCAGATTGTGGTAGATATTTAATCCATGTTCTTTTAGTGGCTTGCACCTCTTCTGATTATTGTCGTCTACATGAATGTCCTATTGGAGTTAAATAACTGACCATGTCATGTAACGTGTAATTACACGTGTCGGCGCTATCTTCACTTTCTTATTCCTCTTACAAAATCTGCATTTGATTTCAACATTAAAATGACGCAGCACATATTATGGCTAGCGGTATGTTAGCTGAAAAAAGAATTAAAAGATAGCAACCATAATCATTCAGGTTACTGGATATATTTCTTAATAAATGTAAATCTGAGAGCTTGGTTTACAGATTCCACAAAAATTTTCATGAAATAAAATGTGAAAGCAAAATGTGTTAGGATATTACCTCATATTTCAACAATGACAGAGAAACACGCAATTAAATATTTGTTTAAACAATGGAAACGGTTTGAATTGAGTTGCAACAATGAAAAGGATTGTTGCAAATTATGCCAAAAATATTTTTAAAAACTAGAAGACTTGTGCCCGTCTAATACGGGCTCTTTTAACCCGCTAACGGTATCTCAGATCTGATTATCACAGATTTACTAACGAAAGTTGTAGTAGAAAATCTCATGTACATTGGCAGAACGCTTAAGAAATTAAAAAAAGCTTGAAAAACAGAACTGATGATTCAATTAACGCTAATTTTCGTTTTGTAAATAACTTTACTTTTAACAATAACTTTCATTTTATCTGAGTGAAAATAATGCAAAATCCACTAACAGAAAAAAATGCATTACCAAAATAAAAAAATGCTGAAAGAAAATTAATTCAAAAAGAATTTATAACACTGAAGATAACTTTCCTTTTAAATATTCAATTCAAAAATTAAGTACGTAAAAGGAAAAAAAAAAAAGGTGCATGCAATTTTATAACAATCCCAATGAATTATCATAATTTAGCAAAATGACTCATTGTTTCCCAAAACTTGGAGGGAAAAAAATAAACAAAAAAAAATGCTGAAAGATTTACGAAAATAAATTAATCAAACAGCATCCTATGTGCATGCTAACTTGTAGACAGATAAAGGGAAATTTATGATCTCATAAGCTGCCACAACCCCTTTGAAACGTAGCTAGATCACGTGAGCGTCACGGACTTCTCAGCTTAAATATATATATTAATTTATTAAAATTAGAGGAAAACTTGCAAAGCAACTTAATTGTGATATCATTGAAAAGGTGATTATTTAAACTTTCAGATGGCATAAAAATTTTTGTGCTGTAATATTTTCGGAAGATATTAAGGAAAAACGCCAAAATTTCGCTTAATTTTTAATTAATTAAAATTTCAAAAAAAGGGTTCCGAAGTGCACATTCCCACCCTCCAAAGTAGGTTTGTGCCAAATATTGTAGCCCTAGGTCCAGCTATTTGCCCTTTAGAGCACGAACACACACATTCTCCTTTCTTATTAGTAGAGATATATAGATATGCATTTATAGGTTTAAAATTTTTTAATAATTATTTTCACTTGTTTCAGCTATTATCTTATTTTGTTATGAGATTTAGACAATCTGCAATTTTTTTTCAATATCAGTGCGGTACACTTCATTTCCTAAGAGACTTGTTCATAATTCTTCATTTTCTATTATTGTTTGTCGTTCAGTCATACAATTCTTGCTGCACCGACATTCTAGAAATAGCTAATTATTCCAAATAACTAATTATTTTAACTGAATTCGCTAATTAATACTTAATTACCTTTAATGAAATATAAGAACATTACTTCGTTCAGTTATTATTGCTCATTATAATTTCGTCAAAATGAACTCGAAGTAAAAAATAATTTTTCTGATTACAATAAAATGCTGGTTCAGATGTGGGCGCCTTTTACCTTCTAGGAATATTCCATTTGTTTAAGGAAATATACACAAAATATAGGTGCTATATAATGCGCATACACTTATTCGCCCATGCTTTTATTGTAATCAGAAAAATTATTTTACTTTCGAGTTTATTTTGACGAGTATAATATGTAAGACTATATTTTCTATTAAGGCATTGAAAGAGCTTATCCTTAATTTTTATTTATTTTATTTTCTACTTTTAGTGACGGCTACACGAATACACGACGACATGTTAGGCATAGTAAACTAAGACTTTATTGAATTCTCCAATATAAACATATTAAAATTATTATATACATATGTACAATTACATTTTAAAATTATTTATTGCAATTAACTTTCTGATAAAAACGCAAATATGAAATTATATTACCAACAATGAATAGAAAAAAAGAGAATCTATCTACACACTTTCTCTTTTTCGCTTTGAGTGCAGAACGTTTGGTGCACAGAGTAAAAAAAAAAATCTACTTCTGGTTGTTGTGAATTCTAATAAAGTAAACAAGACGCGTAGAAACACGACTACGTCATTCATCCAGTTTAGCGCCGGTGTTGTTATAACCCACGTAACGTGAGGTTACCCTAAACTTTATCGCAATTATATTATAATATTGCATTGTCTCCGAAAATACCGATTCCACTCACAAGGTCCGCCGTGTATGGGGCCTGTTGCGCACTAAATCATACGTATGGCCAAACGTCCTCCGTTGGGTGTGGCGCGGAGAGTTTGGAGAGGGGGTACCAGTTCAGTGTCCCTCGTCATCTGACAAGGTTCAAAATTACGAGGTCCGTCCTAAATAGCCCTCTGTTGCTTCAAAACGGGACGTTAATATAACCTAACCTAACCGAACCACCACTGTGCTAAATTTCAAAAGCTGTATGTCGATTGGAAGTGGGTAAGAAATCGTCTCAGAGTTTGAGGAAAACCACTCAAGTTGAATAAAAAGCATAATAAAAAGGTTTAACTTTTGGTTCAATCAAAATATGAAATGTTTGCATGATACGTATAATTTTTAATTTTTCGACTGAATTTTTAAGATCCATAATCTTTCTACAATTAACGTAAAAACGTATGTCTGTATTGCAAGTATTTACTATGTATTTTGATAATTTTTTCTCTCGGATAAATAAAAAATGATAGAATAAAAAATAATCCATTTTTATTCAAAAGCAAATATTTAATAATTCAAGCCAGTCAGCTTTTTCAATGAGTGGATAGTATATGCAGTTCAAGTTGATTTTCATTGTTTTCTTTTCCCGTACATATTTTTGTCTTATCTAAATAATTTATTAAAATCATGTTGATTGATCTCACTCGAAATACTAACTTCAATTTTAAATATTAAATAAAAAATAAACATCAAAACATTTCGTATTTTCGAGCGCGGAAAAGTGTCAGCATGATGACATCACAATTCCCCCACACACTGGTTCTTCCTGAAGCTTCTATGAACTAGCCCTTATATTTCTCTGGCCCTGGTCTCAACAGCATTTCCGAACGTCAGTGGCGTACCTGTGAGGCGCTCCCCCTGGGCAGCAAAATCAGACGCAGGAAAACAGTTTCAACCAAGAAGAGCAGGAATCGTTCAATCCATATATATATTATAATATAATTAATTCATATTTTCGGTAAATTGCTGGTATGTGAAAAAAGGAATCTGGTGTGGAAGCACGATTTCGACATATCTGCAGATATCAAGAATCAAACGCGACGAATTGCGTTATTAAACAATTTTCCCCCTGGAATTTATTATTTTTCATTTTGAGGTTTATGCGGTACGTCACTGCCGAACGTACAACGACGTGGCCCGATGGAACACTCGCTGGTTTGTCTCAAACAATCAAAGTTTTAAGGACGATATCAAACCTTACCTGACCGATAGAAAGATGCGTCTAGAAATGGTCATTACTTTGAGTAAACATTGATTTTACTTCTCTTCTATTTCTCTTTTTTCTTTCCATCCAAAATCGCATTTTTAACCGATACACCTAGCATTATAATGTCGATCCAAGAAGAATCTGACTGATGGCGATATGTTGTAAAGTGACTAGCTTTTGACAAAATTTTAAAATAATACACGGTTGAGTCATATGGTAACTTCTATCGACGTAGAAAGTGAAAGTGATGACATGCTCCATGCTGTGAATGTGACACCAAATAAATTCTTAGAGCAGGTGATGAATTGTGTCAAGCTTTCTCAAAAGTAGAATTGCTGGCAAACCATATTTATACAATCATTATGAAGCTTAATCTTATTCGAGATAAAACGCTCATATAACAAATGTGAAATCCTATCGCACCCCCCCATTAGTGGGAGGCTTTTAAGAATGTTTAAACTTCTCACATTTATTTCGTAGAATGAGAAGTGAGATGGAAAAAAGAGGGTTTTCAATCGAGAATTACTCACGGGAAATTCCTAACTTCGAGAGGCGCTACAAAGATGACACACTTGTCGGATAAAAAAAATTCAGAAAGTTCAAGATGTGAGACTGTGTTTTTTTCTACAAGCTGAACAAACTCTTACACTGATGAAACTGACATCCAATTCTGGTCGCACCATTTGACAAGGTGTATTCAAAACGGTCTGCAAAGCCTTTCAATTAATCTCATTCCAATCATCCAATTAATCTCGCCAGGTTTGATCATGAAGCCTTTTCCAATATCTTGAAAATGGAGAATAAAATTATCTCTCCAACTACAAATGCTTTCAAATTTCACCGTAAACCTTTGCGAGCCCAGACTTGATGCAACGGTATAAAATTACAGTCGGACCTCTGTTTAACGAAAGTTTAGCTAAATCCAGAAAAAAGTTCGTTATATGGAAAATTCGTTTCAATAGAGATTCACCTTTAAAATACTAGTTAAACTACACAAAACAGATTTTAAATTTAGTAACACTAAATATTATTTAATAAGTATTAATCCACACCTTTATTTTTGTAATTAATATATATTTGTTTATATATTTTATCATCAAAAAGAAATCTCTACGAAAACAAGAATGATAATAACATTGTCGGGGAATACACATGTAATTTTCAATTTTAAAAATAATTTTATATTAAAATAAATGAATTTTAACTTTCATCATACGAAGGTTTGTTTGATTTCTGCATCGAGATCATTCCGTCTTCATCGCATTCATTGATCTGTATTTTTTATTTTTCTCTGTCCACTTCAAAACTGCCTATCTCACATCTTCATTAGACATGCTTTTAAACAAAGAATTCGATGTGAATCATGATGTATCTTATTACGATTTTTAGTAAAGTTGTACTGTTTGGAGAATACCAAATTTAAAGCAACAATATCCTTTTTTTTTTCACGCACTATCACCTCATGAAGAATTAATTTTTTTTCTTTGATGCTCAAGTACTGGTTTGATTTTCCAGCTTCAAGGTCTCATTGATCATCTTAAAATGTGTTAAAAGAAAGAATAAGTTTGAAATGTTTGGAAATATTTTTTGAAATAGGGAGAAAAAAAACTTGATCACGAGAAAAAGTTCGTTAAATAAGAGATGCCTTCACTATTTGGAGGTTATTTTACGAAGATTCATAAATGTTCTTTGAATTCAAGAAAAAGTTCGCAAAATAGAGAAATTACAGAAAACAGGTTCTTAAATAGAGGTCCACTGTATTGCTTCTCTGATGAATGAGTAGGGCATTGGCTGCTTCTTTCAAGTGTTTTTTTACTGAACTACCTTTTTTAATGCAATGGGACGATAGTTCAAAGGTTCTTTTAGGATTTTTTGCCAGGTTCCAGATCGGAATCACAATAGCTTCCTGCAGTGGCGAATCAAGGATTCAGGTCTGGGGGGGGGGAGCTGAGGTCATAAAAGGATTTTATCGTAGTGACAGATACAAACCTCATGGCTATATAAATCAAAACACTTTAACTTTGCAGGCTTTCTTCTCCTGACAATAAGAATAATAAGAACACTACAATACTTTCGATAATTTAATGCAAAAAATACAATGAAATATGACCAAAAATGTTTCGACCGCGCCAACTACAAATGCAAAGTGGAATGAACTGAAAAAAATAGGAAAATTTTCGTAGCACTGTCAAGTCAGAAAGCAGTGTTGTCGCGATTTATTCTATTCTTTTCAAATGAAATTAAGATCAAACAGTTGTAGTGATTTTAAATTAAATCAGAAGCTTTGGTTTTTAGCTCCGGGGGGGCTGCAGCCCGACTAGCCCCTCTTACAGATTCGACACTAACTTCCTGCCATTGTCAAAAGAAAATTACCCGATTCTACACTCGAAGACGAGAAGAATATTGGAGAGAAGGGGGTAGTGGTGGCGTGCTGTAGATAAGAAATTCTATGGGTCCTGGTTGGGTGGTTGAGACTTCGAAGAGAGCCTTTCCAGTACACCATCTCAAAATGAGGTAAATGGACGAATATGGCGTGTTTTGAAGTTAATTGGCATAACTATATAGGATTATAACAGGCTGGTCTAGGACCGTTGAAAAAGATTTAGCCGATAGTATTGGCAATGTCTCAGGTAAATGACATGGAAGGTGATATGTTCCTGATAGAGACCATCAACTACCTTTTCTTTTCTTCCATAAATATCTTTTTTAGATGACAGTGGATTTGATGAGAAACGCCAAATTCAATACTCTCTCGCAGCTCGAAATCTCTGAACAAAGCCTTGCAATAATTTCTCTGTTCTTATAAATTTATAGAATCAATTTTTGTATTAATTATATAATCTTTATTATAAGTAATATACAGATTATATAGAATAAATTGCATTACTCACGTAAACGTCATAATATGTATATGTGTACGATATACATTCTCCTGCATCGCCCTTACGCTGGAAGGTCAACAGACTGTACCAACATCTTAATTTAATTTTTTCTCTTCCACAGAAATATTTGATTAAGTAATATAAATTTTCTTTGAAATTTATGTCGTTTCTTATAAAATAATTTAGTTATTCTGTACTCACCGATATTTTTAAATATGTTAAATTTAGGTTTTTCATTTTTGTACCAATTCTAAATAGCAGTATAAGACTTTTGTACATACAGAATGGTTGAAATTCTATTCTTACAATTCAGCCAAAAAGTAATAATAAACAAAATATAGTACTACTGGATAGTTCTTTGTAATTATTTTTGTTTTGAATAATTAAAATATTTACTTTCAATATTATATGTTTTAATTATTTCATAAATAAGTGATATTACTCCCACGTGTTTCATTAATCAAGTATTAGTTAAAATATTTGGAGGGATGATTTCATGTTTTTTTAAGAATGTATTATGTACGTATATTGAATTTAAGATCTAAAAAAAATTTATTTGGAAGGGAAAAATATGTTAAAAAAACAGCAGGGCCGGCCCAAACAAAAGCGGGGCCTGGTTCGAGACAATTTGCAGGGCCTTGCAACAAAAATT
>BGPR01000394.1:106385-117392 GCA_013235015.1 Araneus ventricosus | reverse complement strand
AATTATGTGTTCGTATTTTGACCTCTAAGTAAATTTTGTTTACCCCCAATCGGAAAAATTTCTATGCCGCTTCTGGCCAATCTGTTTCCGAAACCATGCCCCGAATCTGAATAAAATTTTGATCTCAAAATGCAAGAAGAATCATATAAAAGTAAAATACACTAGAATATGCAGTGATCACTTTAGGTAAGCGATTACAAGGATTGGCGCAATCTTCTTATATTAAATGAAAAGAAAATTTTAAAACCTGATGCAATTCCGAGTGTTAACTTGAACTGTAAGATAATTAAATGCTTTCAAGTAGAAGATGAGAAAAGAATATTTTACAGGAAACAAAAATCAGATTAAAATGTCCGAAGTCCTAAAAAATGTTCCCCAACATGGGAGCATATTACTACATCAAAAATGAAAACATTTGCTCATCTTCCTTTATATTTATTACATATTTTAAGTATAGTGATAAAATGAATACTTTTTTTTCTTAACTATTATCTATTTTTGAATGTTTGGTAAAAAATTACGCATTGAGGTATTTACTAATAATTTTAAAAATTAAGGTATGTTATAATTGTAAAATGTCATCTTTAATGAGAGTAATACGTTTACATTATAATTTTCATAATGAACTCGAAAGTAAAAAATAATTTTTCTGATTACAATAAAATGCTGGTTCGAATAAAAACGTGGGCGCCTTTTACCTTCTAGGAATATTCCATTTGTTTAAGGAAATATACACAAAATATGGGTGCTATATAATGCGCATACACTTATTCGAACCCATGTTTTATTGTAATCGAAAAAATTATTTTCTTTCGAGACCTGACGAGAATATCAATATAAAGCTATACCTTTTCATTTCAAAGATTACCTTAATATTTTTATTTTCTACTTTTAGTGACGGCTGACACGCACGACGACATGTTAGGCATAGTAAACCAATTCAATTATTGAATTCTCCAATATAAACACTATTAAAATTATTATATACATATGTACAATTACATTTTAATATTTAATGACATTAACTTTCTGATATAAATCCGCAATAGTAATGATAACTTACATATTATCAACAATGTAATAGAAAAAAAGAAGATCTATCTACACAACTTTCTCTTTTTGCTTTGAGTGCAAACGTTTGGTGCGCAGAGTAAAAAAAAAAATCTACTTCTGGTTGTTGGAATTCTAATGAAAGTAAACCCAGACGCGTAGAAACACGAGCTACGTCTTCATCAGTTGCAGCGCCGGGTGTTGTTATAACCCTACGTAACGTGAGGTTACCTTCTAAACTTTATCGCCCAATTATATTATAATATTGCATTGTCTCCGAAAACTACCGATTCCACTCAAGGTCCGCCGTGTTGGGGCCTGTTGCACGCTAAATCATACGTATGGCAAACGTCCTCCGTTGGGTGTGCGCGGAAGTTTGGAGAGGGGGTACCAGTTCAGGTGTCGCCCTCGTCATCTGACTGAGGTTCAAAATTACGAGGTCCGAGTCTAAATAGCCCTCGTGTTGCTTCAAAACGGGACGTTAATATAACCTAACCTAACCGAAACCCACCACTGTGCTAAATTTCAAAAGCTGTATGTCGATTGGAGTGGGTAAAAATCCGTCAAAGATTTGAGGACAAACCACTCAAGTTGAATAAAAGCTTATAATAAAGAGTTTAACTTTTGGTTCAATCAAAATGGTAAATGTTTGCCCATGTTACGTATAATTTTTAATTTTTCGACTGAATTTTTAAGATCCAATGCAATCTTTCTACAATTAACGTAAAAACTATTATGTCTGTATTGCAAGTATTTACTATGTATTATTTGATTTTTCTCTCGGATAAATAAAAAATGATAGGGATAAACAAATAATCCATTTTTATTCAAAAGCAAATATTTAATAATTCGAGCCAGTCAGCTTTTCCAATGAGTGGATAGTATATGCATTCAAGTTGATTTTCATTGTTTTCTTTTCCCTTACATATTTATGTCAAATTATCTAAATAATTTATTAAAATCATGTATTTGATTGATCTCACTCGAAATACTAGCATTCAATTTTAAATATTAAATAAAAAAAAACATCAAAACATTTCGTATTTTCGAGCGCGGAAAAGTGTCAGCATGATGACATCACAAATTCCCCACACACTGGTTCTTCGCTGAAGCTTCTATGAACTAGCCCTTATATTTCTCTGGCCCTGGTCTCAACAGCATTTCCGAACGTCAGTGGCGTACCTTGTGGGCGCTCCGCCCTGGGCAGCAAAATCAGACATGCAGGAAAACAGTTTCAAACCAAGAAGAGCAACGGAATAGTTCAATCATACATATATATATTATATTATAATTAATTCATATTTTCGGTAAATTGCTGGTATGTGAAAAAAGAATCTGGTGTGAAGCACGATTTACGACATATCTGCAGATTCAGGGCATCAAAGCGACGAATTGCGTTATTAAACAATTTTCCCCCTGGAATTTTTATTTTTCATTTTGAGGTTTATGCGGGTACGTCACTGCCGAACGTACAACGCGTGGCCCGATGGAACACTCGCTGGTTTGTCTCAAACTCAAAGTTTTATACGGACGATATCCAAAACCTTACCTGACCGATAGAAAGACGTCGCTAGAAATGGTCATTACTTTGAGTAAACATTGATTTTACTTCTTCTATTTCTCAACCTTTTTCTTTCCATCCAAAATCCGCATTTTTAACCGATACACCTAGCATTATAATGTCGATCAAGAAGTCGACTGATGGCGATATGTTGTGAAGAGTGACTAGCTTTTGACAAAATTTTAAAATAATATTACGTATGGTAACTTCTATCGACGTAGAAAGTGAAATTGATGACATGCTCCATGGCTGTGAATGTGCAAAAACACCAAATAAATTCTTAGAGCAGGTGATGAATTGTGTCAAGCTTTCTCAAAGTAGAATTGCTGGCAAACCATATTTTATACAATCATTATGAAGCTTTTAATCTTATTCGAGATAAAGCCATAACTCAAGATAATGAAATCCTATCGCCCCCCCTAATTAGTGGGAGGCTTTTAAGAATGTTTAGCAACTTCTCACATTTATTTCGTAGGAATGAGAAATGTGAGATGGAAAAAAGGAGTTTGACAATCGAGAATTACTCGGGAAATTTCCAACTTAGAGGCGGCTACAAAGATGACCTGAATTGCGGATAAAAAAAAATTCAAAAGTTCAGATGTGAACTTGTGTTTTTTTCTAGCAAAGACGAACATAACTCTTCATTGTGAAACTACAAATCAATTCTGAGTGCACCATTTGACAAAGGTTTTCAAGAAGAGTCTGCAAATGCCTTTCAATTAATCTCACTAATCATCCAGTAATCTCGCCAGGTTTGATCATAAGCCTTTTCCTATCTTGAAAATGGAGAATAAATTATCTCTCCAACTTACAAATGCTTTCAAATTTCACCGTAAACCTTTGGAAGCCCTTAGCACTGCAACGGTATAAATTACAGTCGGACCTCTGTTTAACGAGAAGTTGTCTAAATCCGAGAAAAAGTTCGTTATATGGAAAATTCGTTTCAATAGAGATTCACCTTTTAAAATACTTAGAAACTACACAAAACAGATTTTAGAATTTAGTTAACACTAAATATTATTTAATAATATTAATCACACCTTTATTTTATGAATTAATATATATTTGTTTTATATATTTTACTATCAAAAAGAAATCTCTACGAAGCAAGAATGAAAAAGGCATTGTCGCGGGAATACACTGTAATTTTCAATTTTAAAAATAATTTTATATTAAAATAAATGAATTTTAACTTTCATCATACGAAGGTTTGTTGATTTCTGCATCGCCAGTCATTCCGTCTTCATCGCATTCATTGTGATTGTTTTTTATTTTTCTCCTGTCCACTTCAAAACTCCTAAACATCCACATCTTCTATAGACATGCTTTTAAACAAGAATTCGATGGAATCATATTTTGGCGTATCTTATTACGATTTTTTAGTAGCAGTTGATCTGTTTGGAGGAATACAAATTTATAAAGCAATATCCTTTTTTTTCAGCACTTATCACCTCATGAAGAATTAAATTTTTTTTCTTTGATGCTCAAGTACTTGGTTTGATTTTCCGCTTCAAGGTCCATTGATCATCATAAAATGTGTTAAAAGAAAGAATAAGTTTGAAATGTTTGGAAATATTTTTTGAAATAGGGGAGAAAAAAACACTTGATCACGAGAAAAAGTTCGTTAAATAAGAGAGCCTTCCTATTTGGAGGTTATTTTACGAAGATTCATAAATATTTCTTGATTCCAAGAAAAAGTTCGCAAAATAGAGAATTCGCAAAAACAGGTTCGTTAAATAGGGTCCGATTGCCATTCGCTTCTAGCTTGATGAATATAATGGGCATTGGCTGCTCTTTCAAGTGTTTTTTTTACTGAACTACCTTTTTTAATGCAATGGGACGATAGTTCAAAGGTTCTTTTGAGATTTTTTGCCAGTTCAGATCGGAATCACAATACTTCCTGCAGTGGCGAATCCAGGATTCAGGTCTGGGGGGGGGAGCTGAGGTCATAAGGTAATTTTTATCGTAGTGACGAATGATACAAACCTCATGGCTATATAAATCAAAACACTTTAACTTTACAGGCTTTCTTCTCCTGACAATAAGAATAATAAAGAACACTACAATACTTTCGATAATTTAATATAAAATACAATGAAATACTGACCAAGAAATGTTTCGACCGCGCCAACCACAAATGCAAAGTGGAATGAACTAAGAAAAATAGGAAAATTTTCGGTCAATGTCAAGTCAGAAAGCAGTGTTGTCGCGATTTATTACTATTCTTTTACAAATGAAATAAAGATCAAACAGTTGTAGTGATTTTAAATTAAAATCAGAGGGCTTTGGTTTTTGCAGCTCCGGGGGGACTGCAGCCCGACTAGCCCCTCCCTGGAGTTCGACACTAACTTCCTGCCATTGTCAAAAGAAATTACCCGATTCTACACTCGAAGCATGAGAGAATATTGGAGAGAAGGGAGTGTTGGTGGCAGGTGCAATGTGATAAGAAATTCTATGGGTCCTGGTTTGGGTGGTTGAGACCTTCGAAAAGGAGCCTTTCCACGAACCATCTCAAAATAGGTAATATGGACGAATATGGCGTGTTTTTTGAAGTTAATTGGCATAACTAAATATGGGATTATAACAGGCTGGCTAGAGACGCTTGAAAAAGGTTTCGCCGATAAGTATTGGCAATGTCTCGAGTAAATATGCAGGAAGGTATATGTTCCTGATGAGAGACCATCAATCTTTTCTTTCTTCCATAAAATATCTTTTTTAGATGCAGTGGATTTGATGAAAACGCCAAATTCAATACTCTCTCGAAGCTAAGATCTCGATGAACTCAATGAAAATGCTTGCCATTTTCATCTAATTTGACAGAAGTCAATTTTTGTATATTAATATAATATTTATATTAATTATATACGCTCAGATATATACAGATCTGCTATAATATAGTTGCGATATGACTCTAACACACCCACTACGGAATACATAACATATGCTAATACTCTCAACGCTTCTGGAAGTCTGTGCTGTGCTTCCAATCTATTTATTTCTCTTCCACAGAAATGTTTGATTAAGTAATATAAATTTTCTTTGAAATTGTATTCGATGTTCTTATAAAATAATTTAGTTATTCGTACTCACCGATATTTTTAAATATTTAAATTTAGGTTTTCCATTTTTGTACCAATTCTAAATACAGAGTATATAGACTTTTGTACATACAGATGGTTGAAATTCTATTTTTACAATTCAGCCAAAAAGTATTAAGTAAACAAAATAGTACTACTGGATAAGTTCTTTGTAATTATTTTGTTTTGAATAATTAAAATATTTACTTTCAATATTATATGTTTTAATTATTCATAAATATAGTGTTACTCCCACGTGAGTTTCATTAATCAATTATAGTTAAAAATATTTGGAGGGATGTTGCATGTTTTTTTAGCAATACGTAATACGTATAACAAAATAATGATTTATTGCATTTTGGTAATTATTAAATTTATCAGATTGGAAAAGGACGTAATTAATGAATGAATATAATTTATATATAAGAAATATAATTTAAAAAATAATTTTTGATAATTAAAATAATTTTTAAATTTAATATGACCAACGTGCAAACTTTAATGCTAAAATCGTTAAAAACATTATCCTACACGAAATAAATAATGAAGTTAATTTTATAATTGTTATTAAATAGTCAAAAATAATTATGAAAAGTCAAAAATTTAACCTCTAGAAGTCGCGTATGTAGCAGAATGCTTGTATCGTGCGTATTATATACACTTTTATATCGTGTTATTTTACAAAAATAGATGGCAACTTATTTATGTAATCTGTATTTAACGCTCCATACATAAAAATTTTATAATGTCATTGCACCAATTATAAAAGAACGATACAAGCAAATAATACGATGCACAATATAAGTATCTCCTACAATACGCTTGACTTCTGGGAGGTTCAATAATCCAAATATGCAATACTTAGTAATGTAATGTTATACTAGACAAATAATAATTGTAATTATATTGGATTTCGATTAAACGTGCACTTTTCTAACTTTTATGGAGGAAAATTCATCAATTACTCCATCGAATTATTTTTATCAGAAGTGTATTTTTCGATGCTAAAAAATGGAAGATCACTCAGGCCATCTCCCATGGACAAAATGACAATATGAATATCAGTTTACTGAATGAGCGTTTATAGCTAGCAACACACACTGAAATTGTTAAAAGTATCTGAAGTGCATTTCTCAGATTTGGGAAAACATCCTCACCGTAATAAAGTATAAATTTTAAAACCTTTATAGCAATTTTTGAACAAAAGAAATGTTAAATATTTTTACACTTTTCGATTCAAGTATGAAAGCACACAATTTTTTGTGTGCTTCCATTATTGTAGAATGAGAACAGAAACGTACTGAATATTCAATACTAAATACGAATTACTGTAAATATATTTCAGAGAGAGAGAAAAGTATAAACTCAGATAAACTTATAAGTAACTTTAAATAATGCAGAGGTTGCTCAGTCATTGGGACTGAAGAGGATTCGATTATTTGATGCAAGTGCAAATTAAATCATTTGACATTAACATTTTGAAACAGCTATTGGAATATGATAACTAAATACAAGCATTCCTTTTTAAATAAAAAAATCTTCAATTATTTTTTGCGAACACATGTTGTAGAAATGTGTGTTGTCTTCCTGCTTTGTGAGGAAATATTAAAAACTGTTCAGTTTGAAAACTTTCTGTGCTAAAATTAAAATTAAAAAATGAGAAAATTGGTTCAATTAGAGTTTCAAAACATGAAAGTTCTAGAAACTTTAAATTACTTTTAACCGTGCAATCAATTGAAAGAGAAAGTCCTTCTCTCCTTTTCAATTTTTCTGTCGATTTACGATTACAGTATTGAAATAAAATTTCATACCGTATGAATGAGATTTTCTTTTAACTTAGATTATGAAATGAATTCTTAAAAGTTGAGCTCATTATTTTTTCATATTTAATAACAAATAGACCAAAAAGATAATCACCAGATCGCAAACTTATCCACAATTATGCACAACCTACTGTGAGTTTCGGTTTTAGGATATTTAAATTGAATCAATCTTCAAAATGCTTCGTATATTTTAAAACTTATCCAAATAATTTTGAAATTTAGTTTCCCAAAATAATAAAAGGTTCCAAATAAGTAACATTTTATAATGAAAAATGCCCAATGTAAAAGAGTAGAAAACACCAATTGTCGTTTGTTAATAAAAAAATCTTTTATCTGAAATGTATTCAATAATAACAAATAGCAAAAATATTGTACTACAAAAACAAAGGGGAAACTAAATTGTTTTTTTAAATTGATAACCTATTATAATATTAAAATTTTCTTTTTGGAAATATAAAAAGAAATGTTGTTTAATGAATAACTATAAAAAATAGCATACCTGAAATTTGTCTGCAAGAACAAAAGCAGAATATTTTATTTTGCTGTACGGCTGAAATTCTGATTGTGAACGAACTATTCAACTGAAAATTAAGCTTCTGAGAAGACTCATTGTGTTGTCCGTAGTGTTTCACACAATCCAAATAATATTCCAGATTCAATATTTCAGATTCACTGCTATTGATTAAACTCTGAGGGATATATGTAACAGACTACCTTTTAAAAAGTACCTACGATTAATTTAAAGATGCTGGAAAACCACACTTAACAAGAAAAGAGAGAAACCCCTGTGAGTATGTGCCTCATCATCACTTAGCAGTCCTACTGGACACAAGAGAAATGCATGTGTTTAACATAGAGCTAGATAAAGAGAAGATGAGGAAGGGGCACACACAAAGTGTGTGTCCGCGATGGATTGATAGTGGGATGGATAGATTTAACAGAATATCTTTTAGCAAGTACCTACGATGAATTCATAGACCACACTTTTTACAAGAAAAACCCTTTTGACATATGTAGTTCATCATCGTTAGAAATCCTGCTACACACAAGGGGAACAGATGTGCTCAATTTAGAACTAGATAATAGCCGAAGATAAAACATTCATCTAGAGGTGTTCTTTAAGCTGCCCCGGGAAAGACTATCTGCTGGCCATTAGGGGAACAGATAAGGATCCCCACAGAAGTCCCTGAAGCAATTGTCACGGGAACAAGGAAAGTATTGAATGTTATCACCTGAAACAGATTTCAGCCATTTCCCGAAGACGTAAGAACGTATAACTCGCAGTCTCCTGTTTCTGCAATGTTTTACAGGTATGTTCGGATAAAAACAAACAAATCGCAAAAGGGCATTTTCATTTTGTAAAATCCCTCAGCGGCGCGGGGCCTTGTGCGGTCGCACCCCCCTCCGGCCGGCCCTGAAAAACAGTTTCACGTATTTGAATAGTTTTATTTTATGTTGAAGCAAAGCAATATGCTTTTTAAAGATTAGTTGATATTTTTGATGATATATGAAGTAATTGAAGGGTTATGCACAGTAAAAATGTAGCCTTTATTTGTTCCTGTATAGCTGTAACACAAATATGCCTATAATCAAATTAAAGCTATAAAATGAATTGTTTTGGGAGTGAGATTTTATGAGACATAGAATCTTTCCATTGTTCATATATTCACGTGTGCTGTTTGTTGGCTTTTTTGTTTGTTTTTTTGTGGCTGTATCGTGCCCTGTATACTATTTCCAAATCCGATGCTATATTAGATCATTACTATATGTGAAACTTAATGTATTGTTAAAATATAATTTTGTTACTGTGATTATTATACTGTTATTAATAATAGATTATGAAATCGGAACTTGTATTTTTGTTGAAAGTGTTCGCCTTCCTAGGGAGTCATCCGACGACTCTGGAACATTTGAGTCGGCGCCTCTGGCCGGTATTGTAGAGTACGAAAGAATTTAGTTCTCTTCTTCCTGCGAGATATCACTTGGAGAGATATACATAGAGCAAACCGTTACATGGACTTGAACAGCAACAGCCTGCAAATTAGTGTGCAGTACACGAGGCATGGTGGAATAAAGGTTGGAAGTTAAGATGCGAACACCCCCCGTTACAGGGGCACTGGTTCCTGTATGTTTGCATACGCAATTGAACCTTCATATTTCCACAGCAATGGATGGCTTTAAATATAACTCTTGCAAAGCAGCACTGGCAGGTCTGTAGTCATTTAAAAGCGATTGATGTCTTCAGTTTTGGAAAGGTACCCATGATAATTCTATGAAATGAAACAAGACGCTAAATGAAAAAGTGGTCAGTCTACGTATGTCCGCCTGGAGAAGGTTAATTAGTGAGACGCTGGTCCCAGTTTCGACAACTGAAAGATCAAATTTAAAATGACGAATTGATAAAACAACATCAGGCGAAACCGAGATTATCAGGAGGGAAACCAGGAACAAATACTTTTGGACTTGGGAGGTGTTTTTACTTTCTTTTTTGGAAGACGAGTTACAGTAAACTAAATTCGTCATTTGACTGAGACGTAGAGATATGCTGAAAGAATTTTTTGAAGCATCAGCCTGATTTTGATTGTTTTCAGTTTGCTTTTGCGGTTTGTTGCTCCTGTTCACCAGCATAAGTCAACTTATTGTGAGGACTTATTGGAAGAATGTGCGCAGGTAGATTTTAATGTTAGGCGCATAGCAGCACTGTAAGAAAGACCAGGTTTTTGGTGTCCTGTCTGAAATCAACCCTATCGCTTCTGCATATGAATTTTTTTTTTTAACTTTAAAGCTGGACATACACGGTCACTCCACATCATTCCAATTTTCAGCCCATCCATTTAGGTAGGTCATTCACGGGTCGGATTGCGGCAACCGCAAACCGATCATTTACGGGCACTCCGATCTCCTAGGGCTACTGCGCCTACTACTCCTCCCGCCCCACTAAGATTTAAGCGGTGAGCCGTTCACGAAATATCCACACCTCCCCCTCCCTCAAGGATCTACATTTTATGGTTTTAGCTTTTGTAAGAGCCTCGCTCCCCCTCTTCCATGGTCGCATTTCAGGTTTTATGGCCAAAAACACTCTTAAAAGGAAGATGAAAATCCAAACTTTAGACAGCACCTCGCCAATTCTGATCGGATTTTCGCCTTGACGACGGGTTTTGGAGTGATGAGACTGAATTTGAGTGGAGTGGTCTTGCGTAAATGTCCAGCCTTATGGCCCAACACTCCGAATGGATTCCGAACGAAGTTAAAAATAAGAACTTTTAACCGCATCACTCCAATTCTCATCGGATTTTCGCACTGACGACCGGTTTTGGTTATTCAAAACTCATGGGGTGACCACCCATCCCCCCATTATTTGGCCTACTCATTTTCCTAGCTCGAATGCATCAACTTCTCCACCCCATCTTAAATTCTTATAATATACTTTAACTGCCTAATTGCAAGTTTGCTCAAATAGTTTCCTTTTTTAGACAAAATAAATGTTTTTTTTTTT
>BGPR01000394.1:0-106375 GCA_013235015.1 Araneus ventricosus | reverse complement strand
TGCTCAAATAGTTTCCTTTTTTAGACAAAATAAATGTTTTTTTTTTTAAATAGCCATTTAAGTTCAGTCCAATTTATTTCTTTCCACCCTGCCATTGGACCTTTTAGTCACAGGGAGAAGACTCGTTTAGATGGCTCAGCCCTAGCAGGGCAGCGAGTTTACCATGGTTGCTGTGAGAAGCTTTTACTTTTCCAGTCCCACCCATCACAACTGGTAGAGTTAGGCGCAAGGGTGTTGGCTGGCGTTTCCGACCGGTTTTGGAGCGCCGCGATCTAGTTTGCGTGGTGTGGTCTGACCATGAATGTCCAACTGAAGGCTTTGAATACGCAAACAGATGTTAAAAATTGGCGTCTTTACAAAGTTTTATACACTCCTTAATATACTGTACGGTTCAAAACAGTATATTGCAAGATTACGAATGTATTGTGAGATACTAGGGTGCCTCGTTTTTAAACTTTTTTTCGGAGCGAAATGTAATATCCGGCAAAAGTGGCCAATCCTCATGGACTACAGATTAAAATTTTTTTCAAACCAAATAATATCTTATGGAAGAAGCATTGCCTCAAAGTTTTGAATAAAAACGCCAAAATTGTCACTAATTTCAGTTAGCTTAAAACGGTCATATTTTTGAGTTAGGAACTGCCACTTGCGATGAAAATTTACTTTTAAGCCTCAAAATGCCAGTTAAATATCCTTGAGGGGACAGAGATGCCTCCTCTGGGGCTGAAAATGGGGCGCAAATTCAGAACAAACGGAGATCTTTCCTCACTTGGCCAGCGACGCTTGCCATGCGACCCAGAGCCCACCACGTGAAGGTGGATGCACCTAGGGCTCCTCTACCAGCCCTCCCCTAACCAACCACATGTAGGACCAGCTTAACTAATCTGAATCGCCATTTTCTGGCAAAATTGTCACAAATTGGGATTTTGATTGAAATTTTGGCAGAGCTTGCCGAGAAAGTAAAGTAGATCTTATGATGCCATTTCTAACGTCACAGCCGCAAACTCGAAAGGCTGCTTCTGTAACCAACTTCACTGTCCGTTCTACTGCGACCGTGTGGCACGGAAAGACGGTGAAGGACCATTCTGGCACAGTATTATCGGGAAGTGAAATGTTGGCAATGAGCTCTTCGTTTGATACATTCCTTAGAACTGGTGGTAAAGTAATAGGCACATCAGTGCTTTCCCATAGAATCATATCTGTGTAATCCTTCGCTTCAAAGTTCAGCTGTGGAATGATATTATATCAAATGGAATGATGAGTCTAAACCTCGTCTTGTCGAGCGCTAAGAAGCTTATTCAGCGCATCTTGGCGGACAGCAAGTCGAAAATCAGTCATCATGGCGAGAAGAATATTTTCTGGGAGTGCGAAGTACGCATTTGTCTGAATGGACTACGGCCTGATATTTCCTTGGTAAATATCTAGACCTATAAATGGTCTGAAACACGTGACGAGAACCATCAGCAATGGAGGAATGCGTCCTGACCCTGTATTGCATCACAACATAGAATGTAAGTATGTATGTCACTATTTCTAAGAATTTCTTATTTGGATTCTTAGTTGCTATGGGGAGAGGGGGGTGCCAGCTCAGGTGTCGTCCTCGTCATCTGACCGAGGTTCAAAATTACGAGGTCCGTCCCAAAATAGCCCTCGTGTTGCTTCAAAACGGGACGCTAATACAACTAAACTGAACTTAGTTGCTATGTGCAATCTTAGAATTCTGTTTGCACTGGTCAACCAGCGAGCTTTGTTCGTTTTGCCAGGGTTCATGGAGGCAAGAACTTCCGGGCATTCTCCGGATTTAATGACCTTAGGTATCTGGAACAAGTACCTCCGGTCGTTACCGAGATCATCAGCACTGTGATGAGGTAAATCACATTTTATTGGTTTAAATGAGACTACTGGAAACTTTTCACAGTCAGGTAGTTTTGAACATATCAGGCCTGTTTAAGAATGGGGGTTTGATGTAATGCCGTCAATATGCGTGAAGAGAGCTCGGAACGGAGTTCGATGAAATACAAACAGTCCGTTGCATAGGCTTGCCTGTTAATTCCTCTAATTTCCGAAGAATACCGCCCTTCCAAACAGTACTGGTGTTTGTTCCGTCACATCCAAGAACATCAACTTCATCGAATCCACCTTTGAGTTGGCTCGTGATGTACTCAAAAATAACTGTCGTCTCATCATGTGCAGAGCCAGAAGGCGGAGTGACGTGACCACATTATTGAGAGTTATGTTCAGCCACTAGGGAAATGTGCTCTTCTCTAACGATGCCATGTCTGAGTTTTAGTCTCACCCTTTCGACCATTAAAGTACAGGCTTTTTATTGGATCATCATCCGTAGAGCGTTGTTTCAAATTCCGAGCAACTATAAGTTTATCACGCCTTATTTTGTTCTTGTCCAAAATCAAAGCAGATGTTATATGTGCCACAGCTCTCTCGCTTACATTGTATCTCTGAGAAATATTTTGACAGTTTCAATCAAGTCTATACTGCATTGCACATACAATAAATGTCTGGAATCGGGAATTTTTCCAGAGACTTGGAAGAAAGGAAAACTTCTAATTTTTAACAAATCTGGCAAAGACCCATATTTACCTAATGCGTATCGCCCAATTTGTTTTTTATCGGTACTGGGAAAAATTTTAGACAAGCTTTTAGTCTTTAGGATAACCCACTTGCTCCATAAAAATAACAGATTACATAAACAACAGCACGGTTTTCGAAATGGTAGATCTTGCGAGACTGCAAACTTCCGCTTATGGCAGGCCATAAACATAGCATTACAAGAGCGTGTACCAGTTACACTTTTATCTTTAGACGTACAAGGTGCGTTTGACACAGTCTGGCGCACAAGCATCTTATTTGAACTTACACAGGCAAATTGCCCTCAGAATATTTTTAATTTGGTGAGAAACTATTTCACAAATAGATCAATACATTACTTTCAGGATGAGGAAGTATGGAATTTTGATAACCAGAGAGGGGTCCCGCAAGGTTCGTGTAGCGGGCCTCTCTTTTGGAACCTTGTTATGGACACTGCCCTTGATCACTGCCCTTCAGGGAAGTCACATCCAAGCCTATGCCTACGACATAATTGTTGTAATCAGATGTAAGGATAAAGAGGAAATCGAAACAAAGGGAAATGCAATTCTCGAAAAATTACTTGCCTGGGGTGCAGAGCATAAGCTTTCCTTTAATATACAAAAAACATTTCAAATGCCTATTACTTTTGGGGGAAGACTTAATCTCAGAAACCCTCCAATCTCAATTAATAATCATACAATACAAGTTGTAAATAACATAAAATACCTCGGTGTGACTTGGGACTGCTGTCTCACTTTCACCAAACATTTTAAAGCATTCGGAGACAAAACGGATTCATTAACCTACAAACTATCAACAGTAGCTAATGAATTCGATTCTAAGCGTTCGGGTCTTTTCAGAAAAATTTATTATGGAGCTATAGAGCCTTACCTTCTTTTTGGAGTAGGAGCATGGGGCGATAGATTAAAACTAAAAAAGATCACGGATTCCCTAAATAGTCTACAGCATAGACCACTTATAAAAATTACCAAAGCATACCGTACAATTTCTATGGAAGCTTTACAAGTTATCGCGGGAGTTGTACCGCTAGACATTAAGGCAAAGGGAGTTTTTGGTAAATTTCTACTCACGACAATAAATAACGACATAAAGTTTGGATCAAAAATTTTTAAATGGGAAGATTACGAAACCAGACTAGATCCACATAATATCCATCCAGCGGATATTATTTCAATTACTTACGATAAACACAAATCTTCCGGGGAAGAGACTGAGATCTATACAGACGGATAAAAGATTAACGATCAGATTGGTGCAGCTATAGTGGTATTTTCTATTATAACGCAGAGATTTTCAATAGAACAATTAGGTTGTCAGATTTTGCCACAGTGTACTAGGCGGAGGTCACAGGAATACAAATGGCCCTAGAATTCATTTCCACCATTGGACCATGGAATAAAATCAACTTATACACAGATTCTCTTTCGGTGATTGAAGCACTCAACACTTTTAAAACAAGTCAACAAGACATTCTTGCAATTAAAAACGACATCTTAGAAATGAGCAAAGAAAAATCCATTACACTCCACTGGATTCCACCTCACACTGGAATTCAGGGGAATGAAACAGCTGATAGTTATGCTAAAAAAATCTACAACGAGACCCAACATTGAAAAAATTCCAAAGAAATCCTTTAAACAATTAAAAAATGCAATTTCCAATGTGCAAATACAGATTTGGCAAGAGCGCTGGGCTTCGTCCACAACGAAAAATGGCAGACATACAGAAAAACTAATGCCGGCGGTCTCAATTCATACGAAAAAATTTAGTCATTTTATTGTACAATTTTTGAGTGGACATGGGAGATTGCCAGCGTACTTTGTACGATTTGGGAGGAGCTTGAACATCAAATGCCCTTGTGGCGCCGTGGGAGATACTTTACACTACGTAGTGAATTGCCCATTCACGGAAAAGTATGCAAAAAAACAAATTTATGATAAAGACAATCTGTCCACAATTTTAAACAGAGAGGAAAATTTAGGTCTCCTTCATTCTATTTATCAGGAGGTTAATAACCTCGTTCCACAGGTTTAGTCCTCTTTTTTTTTCTGCTTGCCAATTTCTGTTGGAATTTAGAGCCGACCAAGTCTGCGGCAGCATGAAACCACGTCATCTAAAGTGTCTTGCACATTTTGGTGACCCTCCGGATGGAAGCATTGATGTACGAGAAAGTGTATTTATATATATAACAAAATTGTCCTGAGCTTTGTTCTCAACACCTGCCACGTCGTCACCGTCACCAAAGTGTTGGGTGTCATTTGATAATGAATGTGAGACTGCATTTGAATAAGATGACTCAGAAAGGGAAATCTCGGGTCTAAGCCTCTTACACGGCCGTTCAGCCCTTTTAATTATTCCTTTTGTAACAAGAAAATCAAATGACCCGATGCGACCCATTCTTGGACCTCTCTGATCAAGAAGAAACTGACGCTCGAGAACAGGAACCTTTTTGTCCTTGGGACAAGTACATCCAGAAAAGTCGGCGCATTTACCGAAGGCTATGTCAAAAAGTTTTGACGTCTGCTCTATAAAAAGATGTCAACTTATCATCCTCTGTTTTTTGAACTGTTGTTTTACAGTTTAAAGTTTTCTTTATGCTTATGTAATCATCATGACAGCGTGTAATTAGTTGAATTACTCTGTTATGTGTTACTGTTGGGATAGATGCTTTATCCCAAATAATATTAAGCTTGATTGCAAATTGTCGGGCTACTGTGGAAAAAGCTGGTTCCTTGCTACTTTCGGATTCTAAACCAACTTGCCGCTGAACTTCTAGACAGCAAAGAAGAACATCTTTGTTGGGAGCTTAACTTCGTCAAAATCCTCCATTATACAATGACGCATCAAATTACAGAATTTTTGTTATTTAAATCCGTATTTAAGTTAACGTAACAATTAGTTTTAAATACATAAATGACCTGGACACGCTTAAATGTCTCAAGTATCCTTTACTATCTTAAGTAGATTGAAATAATAAAAAATATACCAAATGGGTGGTGGCACCTAATTAGGAGGTTAAATAAAATCGCACGTCAAGGGGTTAAAAATCTGACAATGGTTTACAGCACAAAGAACAAACTTCGAAAGTGATATTTTGTTGATTCTATGAAAAGCTGTGTTAATCCAGAACACTCTGTCGGAAATACAGTCAAATGTTACGAAATAAAATACCAATGAGCAAGTTAAAGATACTGCGCATGCGTAGCAAGGATCAGGGGTTTTACTGAAATTAGGCAACAAAAGACGCACGAGTACATCACGAGTGTTCTACTGTAGTCTAGAGGCGCCCCGGCGGGGGGGGGGGGATCACGTTGCAATGTTATATGATCCGCTAATACTTATACTGCAAGCCACCAAGCGAATAAAAGACATAGATCGAAAGCCTACAAATCAGCTTATTGTACTGAATTTGCGTCCCATTTCTAGCCCCAGAAGAGGCATCTCTGCCCTTCCCAAGGGCATTTAATTGGCATTTTGAGATTTGAACATCAGATTTCATCACAGGTAACATCTCCTAACGTAAAAATATGACCGTTTTAACCTAACTAAAATTAGTGACAATTTTGGTAGATTTATTCGAAATTTCGAGGCAATACTTCTCACAGAAGATATTTGAAAAAAAAATTATACCTGCAATGCCCATGTGGATTGGCCACTTTTGCCGGGTATTACATTTCGCTCCGAAAAAAAGTTGAAAAACGAGGCACCCTAGCGAGATGACCCCCCGTTAAAGAAGAGTGAAGTAACAAAGGGAAGAAGGATGAAGACATTAATAAAGGATAAAAACATTTTAAAGATTAGGAATAAAATTAAAAAAAAAAATTATAAATCCAAAAATAAAATGTGTTTGAAAATGAATAAATCCGATATAATATTTTAATATTCCCAAATTCATTGGAAAGGGAGGTTAATTGAACACAAATTATTAGATGTGCGACTAGAATTGTTACCGAAGTTTAGTTTAATTAGATTAACATCCCACTTTGAAGTTACACAAGGGCCATTTTCGAATGGACCTCGTGAATTTGAACTGAAGTCGGATGACCCTTGAGAAGCCACCCCTCTTGAATTTCCACACCAGCACTTTAATACTTTTTAACATGGCTTCAGATTTTTAATTTCGGGGTTTTTATTGTTATTATGCATTGGAATATATGCAAAACTATCTTTTCTAATCACTGAACAGAAAATACGTTCTTGTTCTTAAAGCACTTAGAGAAATATCTGTCTCCTTTATGTGCAAATACATATAATTGAGTAGTCAAAATAGTGTTTGCCTTAATGTCATGAACATTAAACCTTGTATTTGTCAGAAATAATTTGGGCCAAATCTGCCACATATGCAATGAAAACTTTTAACAGGGTGCGTAGTGAGAAACTGCAGCAAAAATTAAGCACTTTTAAGGACTTTTTAAGCACCTTAACCAAAAAAATTAAGCACCTTTGTACGTGCATACGTCGACACACGCATTTTCTAAGCATATGATGATTTCCGTTTTATAATAATGCATAGTTTTTATTGAAAATTTAAAAATATATATTTTTTATTTTAATATTTATTTCTGTATTTGCACAACGTCTTTTATTGTAAAATAAAGGATGTATTTTTGATTTTACAAAAAAATTAAAAATAATGCAAATTGTCATTATCAAAAATTAAATCAACTTTTATAAGATTAACAATAAAAATCTGTTACCCTTTTCGACATTTCTTGAAATTAACAAATTACTATTTAATTTGCCCCTTTGGGATAATTATTCCAGTATTTCAATATACGGCTCTACCCATTGTTGAAGTAAGAGGGAGCATAAAAAAAGTTCATTAATGAAGGGTTTGAAAAAAAAATCAAATCATATAGTTTTGAAAATTGGTACACATGCTCATGATGGTCTTCTGATGAACGTATAAAAGTCCCTGGCCCTGAGTGATTTAACGATTTAAAGAGCGTAAAATTCCCTACAAAAATATGCTTTTATTTTTCTTCTAGCTTTAATGGTTTCCAAGATAATAGGTCTCAAAGTTTGCCACCATCTTGGATTTTATCCCCATTTTCTCAGTTTTTCTTGAATATCTCGAAAATTATTTAGTTTTCAAATCACACGTGATACAACAAATTAAAGAACGTAAAATTCCCTACAAAAGAGTGCCTTTATTTTTGTTCTAGCTTTAATAGTTGCCGAGATAACGGACTTCAAAGTTTGTTACCGTCCTTGGATTTCATCCCCCTTTTATATCTCGAAAACTATTAAAACTAAAAGAAAATTAAAAGCATGTATTTGTAGGGAATTTTACGATCATTAATTTGTAGTATTACATGTAATTGAAAATTGAATAGTTTTTGAGAAATTCAAAAAAAGACGAAAAAAGGGGGATGAAATTGAAGATGGCGGCAAACTTTGAGATCCATTATCTCTGAAACTATTATAGGTAGAACAATAATAAATGCATGTATTCGTAGGGAATTTCATCATGCTCTTTAATTTGCTAAATCAATTGTAATTTGAAAACTGAAGATTTTTCGAGATATTCAAGAAAAACTGAAGAAGGGGTCGAAATCCAATACGGTGGCGCGAGCTCCCTCCCCCTCCAGGACCAGGAACTTTTAGTATGTACATTAAGAGTCCCTCACGAACATGTATACCAATTTTCAAAATTATATGATTTAATGTTTTTTCATCCCCATTTTGGGCTTCCGTTGACTGGACTATAAGCACTATCTTAACATGTTACCCCTGGATCTATCTCATCCAGGATTCCTTCCCTTTTGTCGGTTTTCCTTCTAGATACCGGTAAACAAAGCTTTATGACTATGCTTTTGATATCGTATTCAATGTCTGGGGAAACAAACAAAAAAAGAATTTTTTCTTTGCACTTCTCGAGAAAATTAAGCACTTTTTACAGACCGTTTTTTCAAAATTAAGCACTTTTAAGGTGCTTAAAAATGGTTTTCAAATTTAAGTACTTTTTAAGCACTTTTCATGACGCTACGCACCCTGTTTAATCATGTAATTACATAACTGTATTTTCCTATATATTTCTTTGTCAGTGATTTCAAGTGCATTTGCTAACTACATCATAACGAATTTAAGAGAACATTACCTAAAAATAGCAAAAGATTCATAATTTATTGAGCATGAATTTCAGTACCATTCCAACATTATTTGCTAAAGCGCACTCATTCTCAATGTTTCTGTATCATTAAATTTACACTAAATGAGAACACAATGAAATTCCATCACATAATTATAAAAATTTGGAAGAAAATGTTTTATTAATGCTGTGTATTAAAATTGCTGCAATTGTAGGATGTACAGCATGAAGTAGAAAATGTATACAATTGAGCAAAATTTACAATATTTTCATTGAAAATGGCTATGTCAATATTCAATTCATTTAAGAAAAGAAAAATACAAGATATACAATTTGTAGCTTGATGGAGAAGGGAAAACAAGGGGGTTTGTCTAAACTAAAGAATGTATTATTTATGATGATCCAAAAATGCATATAGCAGAACATCATAAAACTATCAAATTTACTTTATAAACTACATAGTAACTTTAAAAAACTATTATATGACAAAGAAGAATGATTTAAAATTTGACATAGCTCTTCTACCAATGCACCATAACTTACAGAGTAATTCTTTTAGAAAATGCATACTTTGGATCTAACTATCAATAGCATGTAAATGCATTGAAAACTAATTCATATCTTCTTAAGGAAGTAAATTGCTATCCAAATTGAATACTTATAAGGGATAAAAAAATCAAGATGTCATTTAAAAATTTATAGACAACTCAAACATAACAATGAATAAGAAAGCAAAATACAAATATACTCGGATAAAAGCAAACAGATGCAACAGCTACACAGTTCTAGAATATAATGTAGTGGCCATATTAACATGAATATCAGCATTTCTGATATATGCTCAAAGTAGTTCATATTTCAACTTCAGGATTAAAAAAAAAAAAAAAAATTGCAATCAAAATAATAAATTTAATACAGATTTTTAAAAAAATGTGCATGTAGTTAAAACCAGGATAATATTTACAGTAAAATATAACAATCTTCGAATTCTGCATTCATTATGCTTTTTGAATCAACATTTTGGCAACAGTTGTCATGTCAGACAGAAATATTTCTAACAAAGTAAATTCTTAATGGTGATACAGATAAATATTTTTTAAACTCACTTCCAAAAAAAAAAAAAAAGCTACATCTTATAAAATTGCCAGAAGTTTTCTATCACAGTTTGGTAAACAAGTACATTTTAATACATATTCTACACAATATTTACACCTATTAAAAAAAAAAGAAACTTAAGAAATAAAGATCTAAGTGCAAACCAAGCGTTTAAGTCATTCTGTAACAAATATTATGATTGCATTTTATTTCCTTATGCTAGGCTCATATTTTGGCTATGCTGAATTAAAACATAAATTATGAAGTCCTTCAGAACAACACACAGCAAAACGCCGAAAATCCGGATTGCTTAGCAAGAAATATAAAAGTATAACATACATCTATTGAAATGAATAATACAAGTACAATAAAAGAATTTGCTGTTTTTTCAAAATACTCTATTTCTTTCATTTACAACATGATATGGTTGACTTTTATGAGATTAGATTTTACTTTCCAACACTATAACTGTTTTCAACATATTGAAAGTTTTTATATTAAAGGTTTCAGGTACTTTAAGGGATTTGATTCTGGTACTACGAAGTTTAACTGCAGTTTTTTTTTTCCCTCTTGGAACTCCATACTACAGGTCATAATCATTTTTTTAAAAATTAGGTATCAATTTCACTGCAAACATTTCTAAAATTCAATATTTTACCATTGCGTAGATTATAAATATGACATTCTATAATAAATGAAAGAAACTGGAGAGAATTGAATAACTATGTTGAAAGATAAAACATCATGGAAAGTAATCATGTAGTCAAGTATATTACTAAAGAGAAAATTTCTTTCCATTACGATGAGCAAATCACGCACGTCAAAATGAATGTGAATGTCAGTCATTCCACATGCATTTTTTTTAAAAATACAATATAAAACAATTCATGAATTTGCCATAAGAATATAAATATGACTTCCATGAAATATGATGGTCATCCCATTTTTTACAGCTGAACACTTCTTAAAAAAGGTTTTAAAATGTTCTCTTAGCGATATGAGTATCATTTAAAGGACAAGGCATAGTTTATAAACTAAAGAAACATGGATTTGACTTTACAAATCTGAAATCAAAGCTACCTTCAAAAATAAATTTATTGTTAAATGTAAAAATTTCTTAAACACTATAATTTGAAGAGACATAATTTGTTTGAATTATAAGAATTTCTATCAATTATAAGAGCACTTTTTAAAACATTTACCTTCATCGTCATTTTAGGCATGCAGAAGGAATGACACTTTTTAATTTTTCTTTTTAAATCTGATCATATAAATTTCCCAAAAGCAATTCTTCAATTAGTCTTTCAATGAAAGCTTGTACCAAAATGAGATTCAGATAGAAAATGATTTCTAAAAAAGTAGATTAAAAAATGCTTCAAATAAAAATTTGCACAAAAGTTTAATTTAATGGATGAAATCTTCCGATAGAGAAAACTTTGAAACAATACTGCATAGTTTTGTTCAAGGCATAACAGATTTTTAAGATGGATAAGAACTTTATAAAGTCCAATTGCTCTCTATAAACAGTACAAGTACCATGTTCATAATATAATGAAACTTTAATCCATTAGGATTAAAAACAAAACAGAACACTAACCAATTACTTCAATCTACAATAAAACAGATGAACATTTTACAGAAATTACACATCAAAACTGAATAATTTGGGAACCTATAGAACAGTAAACAGGTAACAGCCAGTAATGTAAAAAATTGCCAAAGAGGAAATAGATTATTTTAATACAAATGATGTAAAATGACCAGAATCAAGCAAATGGTACGAAATATTTAAATTATTCCAGGTGTAAAAGAAAGGAACTAATTCCGAAATCTGCATAATGTTGAGTTTAATTTTTTTTGACGTTGCCAACTCATTCAAAATATATATAACTTGATAATAAAGAATTATAGTGAATAACTTTATGATTATTTATATACAGGATGATTCTAAAATCACAGGACAAAATTGAGGGGTAAAACAAACATTTTTTGCATAGGAATGTATGGGTGGAAATGATGTGTTGAGGACCAAACACAAAATGAAACCTAAATTATTACCTTACAATTTTGCTTACAAGAGTTTTTCACAGCAAATGCTTGCAATAATTACATCCATTAACAGTAATATAAGCTTGAAAGTGTTGATGGAGTGCTTGGTGTACATTTTTGGATGAATTCCGTTGAGGACCATGCCATTTGAATATCTGTTGTTGCTGTGCATTTGCAACAAATATTCAGTATCTTTGAAATTGTAAAACACTCTGTTGACACTGCCAAGAATGTGTTCTGTTGATGGGTGCAATTATTGTAAGCACCACTATGAAGAAGCTCTTGTAAACGATGCTGTAAGGTAACAATTTAGGTTTCATTTCATTTATTTGTGTTTGTCCCTCAATGTGTCATTTCTGCTCATACATTCCAACATACAAAAAAATGCTTGTTTAGCTGTACCACACTCGAAGTTTGTTCCATGGCTAGAGAATCACCCTGTATATGTTACATACCAACAAAACTGTACTCTTCACAAGCCCCAATTTCAAAAGTTTCATCAAATGGCAATTTCCTTTCAATTTTAGATTTTCTGACTGTAAAATATTCCACAGAAATTTAGTTCTTCATTTTTGAAACTTGACCAGTTTTCTATACAAGGTCAATACAAAAAGTACACATTTAATGATAATAGATTAACTCGACTGTCTTGAAAACATCAGAAATGCATTACTATTAGGGCAGCTTTTCAGAAACAGATGACAAGCAATTCTTCAACACGGGATACTCTCCTTAGGAGAGCTCCAAACTTGCGTTTAAAAATGTAATTTTTCCCAAAATAAAATTTTGGATCAACCCCAGTTTTCTGTGTGCTTTATAATATTTTAATTTTTAGTAAGAGTATTGTTTAAATGAATTGTATTTTAAAGTTGACTGTTTAAATAATTCTTAGTATAAAGGAGAAGTTACACTAAGTCAAATTCACAACTGAGCAATGTAAAAATTAGTTGTTTGCATAATTTTAAACTCTAAAAAAGCAACTCTTAAGTTCCTCAATACTCCTAAGAAGTCTGCAGTAGCTTGGTGACCAAGTTTTGACTTCATGACCAGAGGATCGCAAGTCTGAGTCTCGATATTACACTAGATCTCTTAATAAAAAAAAAACAGGTTGAGTGAACTCGCATGGTGGGTTGTGGATATTTGTAGGAATAGGATGGTAGTTTATGTGTTATTCTCATGACCTCACTGTTGTTCAATATTACTAATCATCCACAATATAGTAATTTAAAATATGGTACTAATTCTTCACATGAAATTAATACTTTTATAATGAAAAGTCATTACATTTTTAAAATTATTTTATTAAAATAGTAACAAAATTTTCTTTCTAATTTTACGGAACTGGTTTTGACCTGGAAATAGGAGAGAGCAGCTGCTAATCTATTGAATACATAGGCCAGATGGTCGAAAATTTGAAGTTTATTTCCCAATATGTCTCCTAAAGAAACAATGCTGTTGTGAACAATCATCATTTTTTAATTGTGCAAGATATCAAAATATTGTTTTATTTCCAATGTTTTTATGGTAATCATCATTCTGAATCTTGTATATAATTAAAAATTAATGCATGCAGAAAAAATTTCAAAATTTTATGAATAAAAAAACCCCACACGATTTTTTTTCATGATGAGGGTAATTATTTATCACAAAAAAAAGTCTCATTTAAAATTATTTAACTGTTAAATTTTAACTACAATTAAAGTATCCTATGAATGAACAGTATTTTTTTACATAAAAATGATGAATACTTTAAAATATTTGCAAACTTAATTTCATTTGAAATCATTAATTTCTAAAATAATTTTGAAAATGAAAGCAGAATTGAAACCAGACCACCCCAACTGAGAGGCGAGTATGCTACTAATCAAGCTGCCTTGCTGACGAACAAGAGTGATAATATATTGGTATATAAGCTGTGCCAAAAGTTTGATGCTTTTTTTTCTTGGTTGGCTGGCCATTGCACTTTAATTTATTAATGAGTGAACACCCTCAAGGTATAATACTAATATAAAGAGTTTGATTTTAAAATGAATATCACAAGTCATGCCCCTCTCCACCTTGTTAGAGTAACATGACCATCTTAAGAGTACATTTTAGACTTCTGATACAGAGTTAATTACTAGTATTGAGAAGGAGTATTAACTAAAATATGCAATTTAAAATAGTATTACAAGCTCACTAGCAGCAAGATAATTTTCTTTTAAATAAAATTATATTGGTTAAATATCAAATGCTTCTACTTTAATTCAATTAAAATGCAGAAGATGACAACTTTTTAAAATGCACCAATTCTGTGTATTCCATTTTAGATGTGCATTTTAATCTTTGAGAAGCATTTTTTGCAGCACTGTTCAGCTATGAGTTTACAAGCCACTGTTTTCTCCCTACCACCCTTCTTTCAGAGAGTGAGGGACATGAGGTTTTAGAGATGACTAATATATAAAATCATGATACTTAACTCCAAATGTGGTTGATTAATTTTATAACCAGACAAAAGAAAGAAAGATATACACAAATGTAATCAAGAATGCAAGGGAAAAAAATTTCAAGACTGTTAAAATTTTTGCATATAAAACATTTCCAATACATACAAATGATTTCGTTTTTGCTGTTAAATTTAAATAAAGTTCAAACAAAGCCAAATATGCAAATAAACATTGGATAGTATGTTTGACATATTTATGACAGTTCACATGCATAAATAAATGTTACCCAGAAGTGATTTTTTGTCAATGCATAGCAGCAGAAAAATTATTTCAATCCATAACAGATATACAAAATGAACACAATGACTACTATATTATCTATATGTTTCATCTAAAAGATTTTTACATGAAGTACATTAACATATCACCCATTGTAACAAGAAATAATTTGATATTTTTGGCTACAGAATCGGACTAGACTTAAAATGGAAAGATCAAGATTACTTGAAGGCATTCAATAATTCAAGAAATTTTAAGTCATATGAAATTTGATTACATTCTAACAACATTAATCACCAATATAAGGCAAAATTCATCAAATATATACTTATTAAAACAGGAAAAAAAAATGAACATTTGCATTGTATAATAACAACACAATTAAAAAACTATCACCTTAAAATAATAGTGAAATAGATTATACATGTTATTTTATTCATTATTCATAAAAAACATCTAAACATTTAACAATAACTTCCTGTGATTTTTCATAAGTAAGAAAATAAAAATATTTTCAACACACATTAAAAATCAGTGAACAACATTTTAAATTATCAAAATCAATTCGTATTTTAAAATAAATTAAATAAATCCAGTATTTATCACAAAAAACTCATAAAATTCGTTAAAGTTGCAAGCAGATAATAGAAAAAGCATTATAAGCAGTGCGATTAGATCTTTGGTTTTAGAAGTGACTTCATTTTGTTTAACATCGTATAATACAAGTGATTTGAAGGGACACATACATGAATAAAACAGGAATTCTTCACTTAAAAAGAATGCTCAAATAAAAATGTAAACTAATATAACAAAGACAAAAAACTGTTTAACATTTGGGAACTTAATTTATTACTATTGATTGAGCAATTATTTTTTATACATGAAAATTGTTCAAATTATATTGACATATTTTTTATTTAAAAAAAACGCACAACCAAAGCTGCTAGTCAAACATCATTTTCAATTAAAAATGAAATCTATATAGATATTCAGACTATAAATAATGCCGATAAACATAAAAATAGATTAGACAATACAATTAACTAAGTTAATATTATAAACCCTTAAAAAAAACTCTTCAATCTCTTGAATGATTTATGAAAGCTTCCATGTTAGCATTATTAAATGAATAATAAATAGGAACAGAATGCCAGCCTTCTACTTTTTTAGCTGTGTCTCTCCCCCACCTTCTGTCCAAAAGATGTGTCACAACCCCATTTTTGGTTGGAAAAATTTTTGACCTCCAAGTGCATATTTACATGGAAAATAACAAATGCAAATGAAGTATTATTTGATGATAAATGAAAAAAATTAGAACAATTACTTGAATTTTTTTAAATAAAATGTCTTAAGATGATTTTCTGAATTATTATGGAAGTTTTATTTTACAGCAGAAAATGAAACACTAAATCTGGCGGCTTCTAAAGGAGAGAATGGAAAAGACTAAAATTTGCATTCATATCCAAACTCGGTTATCAGAAAACTACACATAACAAATTCAAAGCTAATTGTCAAAAAGTGATATGACATTTTGCTTAATGATAAAATTTACTTTCGGAATCAGTACCAATGTTCTTAAATATGCATTGCAGCTTGTCAACAAAAAAATAATTTATACTTGATATCAAATTCATTTTGAATGGAACTCTTTCTCCCCTCCTTCCCGAAACAAAATTATGCAACTATAAAACAGATTTCTTAAATTAAATATACCCAACTATATAATTACCAAAATATCTTTTCAATTACTTGTCAAAGTGACAGCAATATGAATACCAGAAGAAATTAATTTTCATTATCACATGTTTTCCTTTTTGAATACTGCAACAGCTTTTCTCTAAGTTTAACAGAGTATTGTGATAATAAGAATTTTAAAGAACTTTATCATTGTGAAGCATACAAATCAATCTTTATGTCCATCCTCAAGTCACTAGTAAGAATACATTCACTCTCAATGCTTTATTTTCATCTGTAATACGGATGAAAACTAGACTAAGCTGGAAACTTTCACATTTTAGGGGGAAATTTCTGAAATATTTTTGAAAAGCCTTTTACAAAATGCAGAACCAATTTTCATGTAATGTCACACTAGAGTATCATAACAGGTTTACACTAATTCAGAGTTGATTTCAGATATCTCGGATATTTGATTCTTGATAACTAAAGACTATGCTTTATTTATAAAACAAGCAGAAGAAATAATTAGCTAATAAGATATTTTGTGAATATCCATATAATATAATGAAACAGATTACAATGCTAGTATCTGTATCCATTCAAATTTTAATGATATACTGCAATATACAAAACTTAATCTGAATAAATTATTTAAAACATGTTACGTTGCACAAAAATTATGACAGCACTATATTTTAACGCGTGAAAGAATTTGATTATTTCTTTGCACTGACTGGAAAATAGAACATTATATATATATATATATATATATATATTCATGGATAAGATAATACAAGTATATCAAAAATTATCAGGGACAAAAATCAACAACTCCTTCAAACACACAAAATAGGTTGAAAACTACTTTAATATGCCCCTTCATATTGTCAAAGGATGCCAAGTCGCCAATGCCAAAAAACACAATAGCTGTAAGGCAAAAATTGCAGTGAAGCAGTCACAGTTCAAGATTGAATATTTAAAGTTTAAACCAATTTTCAATTTTACCAGAAAATTTAAATATATATATATTTAAAAATTTGAACCTATATTAATTGGGATTGCTCTGCCTTCCTAAGTCTGTTTTTTGAACCTTAAAGGACCACAACTTCTCTGTTTCCTTTGAATGCTCAAAGAAAGAATTTTATCTGGCTGCATCTGTCTTTGTAATAGAGAACTATAAAAAGAGCTTCTGATGCCTGTGGCATCCATGGGCAAATTTTTTAACTTAAAAAAAACATCTTATGGCTTTACTAATAATGGGAACAGAAACCTAGTAGCTTTGCTAACACATTGAAAGCGAGGATTCTGAGGATATTAGCAGAGAACAAGTATTATCAATTCCTTAAAATAACTTCCACTCGCCTTCCTTCTATTTCTTTGCAACCGATGGCATATTGAAGTATCAAGGGACCCGTTAAACCAGGCAAAAAGAAACAAAAAGGTTCAGAGAATACATTGGAATGAAAATAGCGCCAAAATATCATTATTCAAAATCATCTTATTAAAAAAATTAGAATTCTCGTAAAATTTAAGTGGTAGGTGTACAACTAAAGAACAAAAAAACATTAGCCAAAGCTACTCAGTTTAATTGTTTCGGTTGCTATATTGGCGATAAACCCAAGGGACACACTAAAATAGTTCTCAGCCATGAAATTTACCTTCAACTTAGGATTCCTGCAAATAATTCTATGAATTGGAAAAAAAAAAAAAAAAATTAAATTAGATAATTTTTAAGCTCTGAAATTAACTGCTATAATTTCTCATTTATTCAGTCAACAAAATATTAGAATACAATCAATATTTCAAGTAACAATTAGCATGCAAAAATAAAAAAGTATCAACTCTTTTTTTTTTTAAGCTTGAATATAACTGTTTTTAATACGTTGGTTATTATATATGAACAATACAGTTCACGTTTAGAAAAAATGAATGTAACAATTTAGCTACCAAGGATAAATGAATGAAATGCTAGAAATTCCATAAATATCTTGAGGCATTTCTTGTAATAATGTGAATATACTAATTAATTCTACACTAGAATTATGTGGAGTATTTACCCCCATCAAATACCATTTACGATGACAAGATACAATTCATAAGGATATTTTGCTAATAAAATAGCTATTAGAGAATATAAAAGCACCACTTTTTTGAAACCATAAAAAATGACACAGATGAAGGAATATACAGAAAATACTGGGATTTTAAAAATTCAGCAAAAATGAAATTGTACAAAAATATAAATAATATATATAATGTACAAACTAATGCTTATTTAAACTAAAATTCTCTCATCTTTTTTAAAGAAAAGGCATTTTATTTGTAATAAAATGAAAACCACTTTTAACATGTCAAAATAGCCAATATATAAACATGGTAACTATACAAAACAGTGATAAAGAATCAACTTGTCATGATGATGACAAATTTTTAGAATTAATGTAATTTTTTTGACCAGTACCACAAGCTCTTTCAGCCTTTTCTTTCATGGCCATCTGATAAGCAACTTCGAAAGCTTGACCAAGAGTCAGAATTATTTCTGATGCCAGTTCCTAAATAAAAATCAAAAATTCAAAGCATTAAAAATTATGCTATACCATTCGTAAAAATCAAAATAAAGGTCAATTTATCAAAGAAGTATCTTTAGGCAGCATCACAACAAATGCAGTTAACCCCTTAAATGGTTTTTTTTCTCAACTACTAATTAGACGACACCTTCTATTTTAGGAATGTGTTGTCATTTTAATTTAATTGAGAACCTAAAAGACAGATGAAATGTTTATCAGGGTGGCCATAATTTTTGCTGTTTGAGTTTCCCTGACATTTCCAGGTTTTATTAAAAATTTCCATGGCTTTTTTCGGAGGTATCCCATCAACCATAGAAAAAATTCACCTGCACATTGGCCATATTAAGTATTCATTCGCCATACTAAGTTTTCAATCAAGCCAGTATGGTTTGAATAAAAAAGCAAAATGTTTGAAAAAAGAACATTTATTTAAAACTTTTAAACAATAAACCATAAAAAAACTAATACATCTTTACAATAAACAGTTCTACTGTACCGAATTTTCCAGGCGTTTCGGATTAAAAATATAAACTTTAAAAAAATTTTTAGAATGATCACAATCCCAATAAAAATATACGTTACAAAATAAAACAGAAAAAGACAAAATAGAAAGAAAAAAAATGTAAGAAAACGATTTTTTACTGATATTTATAAATTAAAACACAGAAGCATAATTTCACGAATCGAATCAAAAGAGAAAAAAAGCAACTTTTTATTCCAACCAACTTCTTTCAATATGTCTCAAAAAGAACAATATATAAAGAAATATAAATAAAATAAAACATCAAAGACAAAAAATGCAAGAATTTATAAATTATAACACCAGAAGTCGAGTGCATATAAAATAATGAAGAAAAAATAAAATTCGCGAAAATGGGGGAAAAAAACCCGAATTTACAACTTAAGATTAAATATATAAAAATCTAATTTGAATCTTAAAAAACATTTTACTGCGGCGTCAGCTCCCCACTTGTTCTAATCCATCACTTTGCTAAATTTGTTCTCATAAGTCAAAGGTCTGGACGTGTGTAAAGAACAATAACAACAAAAAAAATGTTCTTTTATATATATAGGTAACGGCTGTCCCATACTTTGAAGATCCCATAATTTATCAAAATGATCAGTATTCATAATGTCTCCCAACATTCAGAGAAAAAAAGGAAGAAAATATTAGCACTAATTTCCAATACTTCATAATTCAATGAAAAGATCTCCAAAAGTGGAAAAACAAACTAATTCTGGTATAACTCCTATTTGATATTAAATCATCATAAAGCAAGCAGTAGTGTGGATGTTAACTTGTAGACAGATAAAGAGAAATTTACGATCTCGTAAGCTATCTGAATCTCTTGGACATATAGCCACATCCCGGTTCTTCCTTCACATCCGAGTGTGATTATACTATAGATTTTCATCTCAAGAAGTATCATCTAATTTAATTACTAAAAGGAACAAGATTCTGTTCATATAGTCCAGTCAACGAAGGTCCAAAATGGGGGTGAAAAAACATTAACTCATATAGTTTTGAAAATTGGTATTATACATGTTCGAGAGGGACTTATTATGAACATACTAAAAGTCACCGGCCCTGGGGGGCGAGTTCGCGGCGCCATCTTGGATTTCATCCCCCTTTTTTTAGTTTTTCCTGAATATCTAGAAAACTATTCAGTTTTCAAATTACAATTGATTTAACAAATTTAAGACCGTAAAATTCCCTACAAATACATGCTTTTATTTTTCTTCCAACTTTAATAGTATCCCAGATAATAGATCTCAAAGATTCCCGCCATCTTTGATTTCATCCCCCTTTTTTTAGTTTCTCTTAAATATCTCGAAATCGATTCAATTTTCAAATTACAAGTAGTACTCAGCATATTAAAAAGCGTAAAATTCCCTACAAACACAAGCTTTTATTTTTTTGTTTTAGCTTTAATAGTTTCCGAGATAATGGATTTCAAAATTTGCCGTCATCTTGGATTTTATCCCCCTTATTTTAGTTATTTTTTTAATATCTAGAAAACTATTTGATTTTCAAGTTACATTAAATATAACATATTAAGGAATGTAAAATTCCCAACCAATGAATGTTTTTATTTATTTTCTAGCTTTAATAGTTCTGAGATATTTAAGAAAAACTAAAAAAGGGGGAATAAAATCGAAGATGGTTGCAAATTTTGAAATATATTATCTCAGAAACTATTAAAGCTAAAACAAAAATAAAAGCATGCGTTTGTAGGTAATTTTACGCTCTTTAATTTGCTGATTACAGGTTTTGAAAATTTAATAGATTTCGAGATATTCAAGATGAACTAAAAAGGGGGATGAAATCCAAGATGGCGACAACTTTTGAGACCCATTATCTGGGAAACTAATAAAGCTGGAAGAAAAATAAAAGTATATATTTGTAGGGAATTTTATGCTCTTTAATTTGTTAAATCAATTGTAATTTGAAAACTCAATAGTTTTCGAGATATTTAGGGAAAACTAAAAAAAAGGGGGATGAAATCCAAGATGGCACCGAGAGCTCACCCCACCAGGAACGGGGACTTTTATTATGTTTATGAGAAGACCCTCACGAACATGTGTACCAATTTTCAAAACTATATGATTTAATGTTTTTTTGAAACCCTTCGTTGACTGGACGAATAGCCGAAATTTCGGACTGTCAGAAGTTTAAATGTAAACGCCTCGCCCACTGGCGAGCGCGCAGAAACGCGAATGGCATCCGTTTTTGACTGTCAGTAAATAACTGATTTTCAGTGGTTGCCAACGGTATTTCATTCTATTTATAAAAAAAGATGAGCGAATTTTTGCGTCCAATAAGAATTATCAAAATAAAAAATTTCCAGTTTTAGAATAAATTCCTCCGACTTTTCCTGGTGTCCCGAAATTCTCTGACCATTCCTAGTCGGCTGGAAACTCTGATTATAGATTCCCCGTAATTTTTGTATTGAATTATAATGCATGCGAATGACTTTATTTCAAGTTTATAAGCTTAAAATTGAGATAATTTGATGCACATATGGGCAAACCAGTTAAGGGGTTAATAATTTGTAGTGGTACAGTGAAACCTCTCTACAGTGTCCACTAGGGTGGATCGAAAATTCGAAATGTGGATAAAATAATCGGCAAAGGGTGCAAAAGTTGTTTTTAAGTGCACTATCATACATGCAAAATTTTTTCAACTTTGTTTAATGTCTTCCGATGCCCCAAGACACTTAAATATTTGCAGAAAAACGATTTTTATGCAAATTTCGAATTAAAAATGTGTTAAAGAAACGATTTTACAGGGATAAACGTAGAGGAAAGGGTGAAGGAATGATAAAAAATTCCAACACAAATTGGGAAATTATCGTAATGAAAAAATATCGTGTTTGTTCTATTCACATTTTGTAAGTGTACAAATTTTGATACATATAAATGCCAAAAAGACATGAAAATTCCACTTGTTGCGCGGTTGTTTATAAAAGATCAAAGATCATAAAGGAAAATGGTTATTTAAGGAGTGGACGTAATTGCGACTAAAAGAAAACAGATGGAAGACAAAAGAATAAAACTTAAAATGGTTAAAACTGATGCTGCTCATGCTCAATCAATGGAGCTACTTGATCTCAACACTATGTATACAACGTATACAGATAAGGATGTAATTACCTTGGAATATCAATCACAAAATCGTTTAGATTTCCCTACCTTAGCAAGGGAATGTGATCGATACTGAATTTCAGATAGAGAAGTTGCTTGATTTGCCAGTTCTGATTTACAAGACGTTGGAAGTGTACACGAAGGAGAGACTTCTCATGTGGTAGATTGCAATAAAATTCGTACACAGGGTAAAAAGCTTTAAAATGCAGTTGCAGAGTCTACTAAGTTAACAGTGTCTTGCTCTCTTTTAACCGGATTATATTTCGATGGGAGAAAAGACAACACAAAACTGCTAATTAAGAAGGACACAAAGTACTACCCAAAGACCACGAAGGAGGAGAATTATATTCCTGTAAACGAACCTAACTCTGTGTATATCGGACATGTTAATGCTGCAACAGGAGGAGCTAAGGCCATAAAAGAAGCAATATTCAATTTTTTTGTATCAAATAATATGCAATTAAATGGGCTAACATTGCAAATTGGATATGATGGAACAAATGTTAATACAGGGCACAAGGGAGGTATTATTCGCTTGATGGAACTGGCCTCAATAGACCATTACAGTGGCGCACTTGTTTGCTTCAAACAAATGAGTTACCTCTCCGTCATCTACTAAATTCTTTGGATGGTGCAACAACTTGTTCTAAAGAATTTTGTCGACCCAATTTGTAAAAAAATCAAATCCTGCGAGGAGCTACCTGTAGAATCTCTTTCTTCAATAAGTGTGGAGAATATACCAGATAATATAGATCGAATGGTTCTCAGCAATATATATATATATATATATGATATTTGCCTAGCGATATCACTTGGTGAAAATTATTCTGACCTGGTATTAAGAAAGCCTGGTTCAGTTGCTCACTCAAGGTGGATAACGTTTGCAGGTAGAATTTTAAGGCTGTATGTGGTCACAGAAAAACCATCTGACAATCTTATTATTCTTGCAAGGTATATTATGAAGGCATATGCAACCTGTTTGGTTCCATGTCAAGACAAAGCCCTCCATAACAGAAGGAGCGTGGCATATTTGGAGACTTATCTCATTTTCTAGATATTTGGAACCCAATGAAATATGGTGCTTTTACTCAACGAAATAGCTTCTTTTGTTATCCTGAAAATTTGCTATTGTCAATGCTCACAGATAACAGAGAATATAAGGTCTTCAGCACTACGAAAACTAATTTGTGCTAGAAATGAAAACAGAGGATTATCAGAATAAGAATTTTTCAAGTACCAAAAAATAGACTTTAAAGCAAAGCATTATACAGACATGACACAGGCTTGGAACAAAAAAAGCTGAACTTCATAAATACGGTATCGTGTCAAACGTAAACACCGACAATTAAAATAAGTATTATTAATTGAACAATAAATGAATAAATTTAGACAAAAAGTGCTTGAGATATTAAAAATATTGTAGAATTATTATTTAAAAGAAAATTAATGGATGAAAAATGAATTCGCAAAAAGTTTTGTTAAAATAAAAATTGTGGTAAAAATGATCTCATTAAAAAATATGGCCTCGTAAAAACTTTTTTGATTATACATAATTATTAAAACTTTTGTTTCTCATTGTTTGAGCTAACAGTTCAAGCTTTCTTTTATGATTCAGTCTGCTATTTTCCTCCATTTTCTAAATTTTGTTTTCTTTCTTTGATTGGGGGTTTTTCTCTATTTTTTTCTCACTATCAATTTCCTCTTAGTACCATTTGCCTGATGACCTAAAATTTTTGCACATGTTACTTACTATCAATAGCATCACATAAAAAATCTTTTTTCTAAAATATTCAACAGCAGATTGCTCTTTGCTCATCATTTTGTATTTAACACTCTAAATTGAAGAATATGTTTCAATATACATTCTTCCTGATCGTTTATCTATCAAATCTGACATTTTGAATGCAGTTTTTGTTTGCGTGCTTTTCACGTCTTTGGTGTTCCTTTTGGTATCTCCCCCCCCAAATGCATTACCAAAAATTTTAATGCAAATTTACATCGATCCCAAGAATGACAAAATTCGATGCCGAAAACGCTGAAATCCGCGTTGTCCAAACGTGTCATGTCTGTGTTGATAGACAAACGTTAGGGAACGAAAACTAACAAAAATGAAATCGAAATAACTAACAAAAATGAAGAAAAGAATGTTAAAAAGAACGCGAAAATAAATTGGCTTCAGCGATCTTTTTTTCTCACGAAATTCGGATCAGAAGAAATTCGTGGATGATTTTCTTTCACCCAATCAAAATTCGGAATGAATTGTGATTGGATGAAATGAAAGACGATTGGGCGAAATGAGAAAGAAAAGAATACAACCTTTTGAGGCATTCCTCCCAATGCTAAACTTTGACCCCCAAAGCGCGGCAAAACGCCGATACGTAGCTTTCGGCAGGATTACGCAATATCTTATGAATTCAAAACTCTTTCGCCTTAGAGCCATAAGCAAAATTTTCACATGGCGCACAACTTTTGTTTGCGTGAGCACCCCCCCCCCAACACATTAAAAAAAATTTTAATGCAGATTTGCATCGATCCCAAAAATGATTAAATTCGATGCCGAAAAAGCGGAAATCCGCGGAAATGTGTCATGTCTGATTATATTGCACTTATTAACTGGCAACGAGTTGGACCTTTTGAACCACCTCTTTTGATGAATGTGCATTTAAAGAAATTGAGCCCATGGTAAAAGTTAGAAAAACGGATGAATGATCAAGATATCCATGCCATACCCAAGCTGTAGAAAGATGTTTTCGCATAGTGTCTGAAGCGTCCGAAAGTGTATATGGAGAAGAGAAGAGACACGGCTTCATATTGAATAGGATACAATCAAGAAGTCTTATCAAGCATTATAATACCAAAAAGGATTACATCCTTTAGAAATATGTAAATCTTCTAATTAATAGAATTAAAAAAATCTATGATGTAAGTTCACTTTTTATAAATTTTGTGATTTATTACTTTGACTATTAAATTTATTCTTCGCGTATTATTATAAAACTATAATTATTTATAAGTATACTTGAATACTTGAATAATGCCAATTTTTCATTAATTCACAATTTTTAATAGATATTTGTAAAAATGTCAATTTTTAACTTTTTGGAAGGTGTTTGAGCCACCAGAATATATGAATGAATTTTAATAATAATAAAAAAACGTAAACTAATATACCCAAAACAAAACTTTCTTACCCGGCACTAAAATAAATTTTGAAAATATTTTTTTATAAATTTCAAAAAAAAAAAAATATCATTTTAACTATTTTTGGACATTGAAGATATAGATAGTTCAATACAAAAATATATAAACTAATAACTAAGACACAACTTTCCCACCATGCAAAAAAAATGTAAATTTTCATAAAAAATCAATTTTTAACTATATTTGAGGCGCTTAGTACCGAAGATATAAATGAATTTCAATAAAAAAAAATATATAGTAATATACTTAAGACACAACTTTCCTGCCCCATGCAAAAATAATTTCCCAAATTTTTTCCTATACTTTTCGATCCACCTCCATTCTAAGAAAATAAGTTTCAGAGATTGGAACTCTGAAGGGTTTTTATTTTTGGAAAAAATATATTTGAAAATTAATGTATTGAAAAACAAGCCCTAATGCATACTTCTGACAAGTGAATTTCAAGACTTCTACGTAAATAAATTACTCACTTGAAGATTTCTAAACATTTTGAAAAAAGTACAATTTTTGTTTTATTTGGGTCTCACAATTTTTTCAAGAATAACCCTTTTTTTCAATTTTGCCTTCTATGTTGCAATTATAAATCAATTTGTTTATGTCATAATTTTGCTGATGCATTGTTGACACCACAAATTTAAAATTTTCACTCTTTAAATCCACAACTTTTTCACTAATTATTTTGCTTCTTTGCATTTCCAGTAATTGAAAGATTCAGTTAACTTTCTTGCCAATTTCCCATTATAATACTGACACCAAAATTCTGTATGACTAGATTCAGAAATCAGAGACTCAAAGGCTATGCTTGTGGTAAAATAGCCATGTTTAGTAACCACAGACACTGGAGTTCACCATCCAGATAGGGGCAAAGTTCACTTTTTCTCCACATTGGAAAGGGACTATTAATTTCGATTTGATTTCTAGTATTTCAGAGTTTATGCATATTTGAGGTTCCCTTATTTCCTCCCTTCTCTTAATAAAGTTAGGACAGGATGAAAAGAATGAATTTCACTGAAGTTGAATGGAAACCATCCTCCCACTCAGGGGTTCAAGTACATTCTTACAGGTTATTTTAACATTATATCTAGGCCAAAATTCTGTGCCTTAGTGACCTCATTGAAGGGATGATGACTGCTATGCAGGGCTGGCTACTTTGAAAGTTTTACTGTATATGTAAAATTATTTTAATTTCCGACATCCCACAGGTAGTTGAACATATCATCAGTTAGAGAATGAAGATCAAACAATAACAGAAAACAAGTAATGTATTATATATTGAATGACACACCTCATGCAGTACTACTTATCACTTTAAATTATAGCCTAATTGATATCTGACCATGAGAAAACTTTACAACATTTCAGCTTGCATTAACTAAACCAGGGAGTGGTCTACCCTAAACTTTCTGTATGTTCCAAGGTGTCATTTCCATCTAACTAGGTTCATACTCCCATATACTTATTTGTCCTGTTTGCTCCTAAACTCTGAGTCATTATATTTTTAAAATGTCCTCCCAATTTATGATTATGTGAAAATGATTAAAATTAAAAATTTGTGCAAGTTCTAAATTTTTACTGCGGCTGAGGTACCACAACTTTAAAGTTTTGAGGACAATCTTTCTACAGATATCACTGAGATTTTACTATACTTCCATCTGGAGAATGTAGATGAAGTTTTGGTTCAGGGGTTGCCACCAAATTCCAGAGCGTGTCGGCTACAATTTCCTTAGAGACCACCAAGGCAAAAACCTATACTAACGAGTAAAAAAGGAAACGGCGTGCCAACATCAGTCACAATGTGCAATTGAACACCTTTTTTATCAACAGAACTTAAGCAATGTGAGCACAGATCTATAGTTAAAGAAGCGTCATACGGTTTATATCTATAACCAAAGATTAGAGATCTAATTTTACAATTATGTGATTATACAGACCGACAGACAGTCAACCTTTGAAATTTGGCCCCACATTTATATGGACCTACATTCATGATGACAAACTAAGTACCATTTTATTCATCTATGCTATTTAAGTTTTTGAGTTATAGTTTCATCGACCGGACAGACAGACTTCCGTGATTTTGTCCAAAATTTGATGAAACCACAAATTATGTTTAAATACCACATACCAAATTTCATCCCATGCTCTAATAGTTTTTGGAGTTATAGTTACAGACAAAGACATCGTTAAAATTGTGTTTTTGGACTCAGGAAGTCTGAAACTTGGAGATTTGTGCAAAATCTTGAGTTAATTTGACAAATTACAATACTTTCTCTCTTTGTATATAGAAGTAAAATCATAACAAACGGAGCATAGTAGCTAGAATTCAGAAGGAATTTGGAACGCGTTTGAGGTACATCATTATAGAAAGACATACTGAATAACTTCAGGCCAACTATTTGAAAATGTGAAGACAATCAGATAGTTTGCTATTGTTGATAACAGAAATGACTCTGGTGAGAATATAAGCATTTAATTTAATGATTAACATCACAAAACAAGCACATGCAAATAAAAGCCTGAACTAAAAAGGTATTTTTGGGAAAATTATTTCATTCAGAACGTTAAAAATTCCTATTTTTGTCAGAGTTCCTTGAGAATGGGCAAGAAAACCTGATAAAAAATTTAAGCGAGTGTTTTTCAAAACTGGACATGCTCATTAATTTTTTCATGTAATGATGAAGGAAAAAATATGATATCTCAACAGTCAAAGGTGAAAATAAAGAAACTTCCCGATGATCTGCAACCATACAGTAATTCAATTTGGCGATGTGTTGTAAACTCCGATTGAAATTGTAATAAATAATTTTAAAAATTACAATAAGATTCTATGATGTATTTATAAACTAGAGTTATTTGAGTCCAAACTAAAATATATAAATGAAAAAGGCAATTTACTTTTTTCCCCTTTCTTCCCCAAAACATCCACACCTGCAGAATTATTTTAAATTTGACTTTTAAGTAACAAATTCTTATATACAATATGAAAATTTTGTGAAAACAATCAATTTTATATACAAACAACATACCACTGTATGAGACGAAAAACATGACAGTAATGATTGTTAATCTGATGCTCTTTTAATATAGGCAAAATCGCCATTCTTTAACATCTTGACATGACACAATGTTATAATATTTCATCAAACCAATTGTAGAAAATAAAAAAATATACTGTAAATATTTCTAATTTAATTAAAATTACACAAGCCAGTCAAAGTTAAAGTAGCACTCTTCATAAAAATCTTGGTTAAATGATATTTGATGATAACTTTGTGCAACACAAAGTTTCAACAAGAGGCCAAAAGTATAGGTTTTTGACAATCAATTGTGAATATATAATCGGCGCGGTGGAATCTCAATTAAAATGGGGTGAGTTTGCACTTAATTTGGATCAATTCACTTTGATAAAAATATTTTACTAGTACAAATATACTGCGAAAAAAAATTATTCGCTAAATTAAATTTATTCAGCATGAAAAAAAATATTTGAAGTTTGAACAAATATAATGAACTGAAGAAAATATTATCACTTCGCTCTAATAACTTTCCCTATAAAACAGATGTTTCCACGTTGAATAAACTAAAGAAAACATAGTTTTTGCATGATGCAACATTGCATTTGTTAGTGTTGCAATAGGGAGAATCATCTTGTTTATGGGATTACTACCTCAGAAGGGAAAAGTCCTAGAATAAGCTAAAGCCGAGAATTTTATCCGCTAAATTCACCACTGGTTGAATTTATAACATGGCTGTCGCGCCGACACATATCTGGACTTGTGGTATCGCTTTCTCTCTCAGGGTGTAGTGGAGCTGGAGCAGCTCTGTTTCACTTTTTTCAGGAGAAATTAGAAATGTGCATAAAAGTGATTTTTGTCACCCAGATTAGACGCACCTGGCACGCTTATTTTGAGACTACATCACTGCTTCTATACCTCTTTTTTTGTATCTTTCAAGCAACTGAGGCCAGGGTGCCTAGTGATAAGGTGTGCGGCCTCAGGTTCGAAACCAGATTCCACTGAAAATCTAAATGTGTGGCCTGTTGCACATTAAATCATGCAGGAGACAAGCTCTCGCGGTGTTGATCAGAGCTTGGGAGAGGTAACCAGCTCAGAGTGTCGTCCTCGCATCTGACTGCGTTCAAAATGATGAGGTCAATCCCAAAATAGCCCTCGTGATGCTTTACGGCGCGTAATATAATCAAACTGAACTTTACTATTTTACCTATTCATGTGATCATCTGAATATTTGTGACTTTTCCGAGTAAGTTGATTTAAATTATAAAAAAAAAAAGTAATAAAATACATGTATAAAACTTAATAAAAATAAAACATTTCAGCATTTTTGTTTTAGAAGTCATATAAATATAAGCGGTTGACTGGAGTATCATTCGAGAGTGATGAGGAAATAAATGGAAAAAAAAAAAAAAAAACGCATAAGAACAGAAGAAATGACTCTGGATTAAATCTAAGGAATATGAAACAGCAGAGTGGTAATAAACTATGTAAATAATTTGCTGTAAATAAAAGCGTGAAGAAAATTACACTCACACAATAGCAGTCAGCTGGATGCAAAATCATTATCGCTATGGCTGAGTGAATGTAGAAAGAATTAATGTCCTGCGGGAATATGGTTCCATTCTGAAAGTTCTGCTGTTTCATTATATGAAGCACAGTAATCACGTGGATGGAAATCGAGGCCTGTCCATGTTGGCGAGAAAAATGGTGCGCCAGTCATATGAAGATGGTGTCAGAAAACTGAATGCAATAATAGCTGTATTCCAAAATCGTGGTTTGCAAGAAACAGAAAAATTTAAAATTCTGTTAATTAAAATGTGCTGGCAAAATTTAGACAAAAAACATTTGAACCGCCAACTAACTATATCTGTGAGAGATGTATTTAATTGGCGTAATGCCAGATGGAATGTTCCTGTCGAAGAATATACGCTGTTTGTGCTTAGTTTAATTAAGTTATATTAACGTCCCGTTTTGAAGCAATACAAGGACTCTTTTGGACGGACCTACAATTTTTCAACCGCGGTCAGATGATGAGAATGATACCTGAGATTGCATCCTCTCTCCAAACTTCCGCACCACACAAATGGAAGAACCATTTGATCATGTGAAAGACTCATGCTATAAATAAATGAAACTGAGTGGAATACGAAAATTTTATTGGCTTATACCATCAGTGTAATAACTAATGGCTTCAGAGCTGTTTTGGACTTCTCTCGCGACAATTGACGTGCTATTTCTATGTAGTAAAAAAAGATTGATGGCAAACTGCGTGGCATTAAAGACAAAGATGAAATAAGAAATGATATTGAATGTCTTCATTTATGCTCTGATGATGATGCCTTTAACATAGTTAGTGTATTATTTTAAAAGAAATAGGAGGAAAAAGGTTGATGTGAATATCACAACATTCACAGAATACTTTAAATCGAATAGCTTACCAGAAATTGTTACTGACATATAGGTGCTCGGAATTATTTTCCTATCACCAATAATGGATTAGAGGCAACCAATGCGCTGATAAAAAAAAGGAACATACATTTCGGAGCGTCTCCCTGTTAGTCAATTCCTTGAAATGTGTGAAAATGCGCCTGTGAAAAAATTGTTAAATGAACGTGATCCAATTAACCCGAATTACAAAACATTTTAAATGAAACCGAATCTAAAATGGTTTGCATGTCCCCACAAAGATTTGGACAAAACCAAATCAGTGGGTAAAATTAGAAGTCGAAATTTTAGAAGAAAGAAACGGAAACCAATCTGCATTTTATTTACTATCTTTACAGGTGAAACAGAATATAAGTGCAAAAGTGAAGAAATTCATATGATAGGGCATATCTCATACGGACCTTTTTTGATGAATATAAAACTGAATACAATAACTGTGTATGGAAAGTGACAGTATCTGCCTTTGGCAGTAACGGTTCTGTTTCCACATACTCGTGTCCTGTTTTTACAAAAAAAAAATATATTTGTAAACATAGATTAGGCATGTTTATATTTATAGGGCAAGAGAAAGTGCCAAACGAGCTAAATGTTTATAGCCCAGGCAAAATAGACAAAAAAAACCCTTGAAATTTCGGAAAAACTCGCATAGAGTTGAAAATTGGTACAGACCTTAAATACATCATTATAAATAAAATGTCAAAAGTCCCCATCGATCCCACTTCGGCTAAAAATTTTATGCAAGGTCAAAAAATCGGTTTATCGCAAATATCTCTTAAACAGTAAATTTTATTGTAAAAATAATTCATACAAAATTTGTAGATTAGGCGATTCTCTACAAAAAAAGTTAAGAATACTTTTTTCCCCCTACGAATCATCATTCATGAGATATCGCTGTTTAAAAATTTGGAAATACTAATACGCAATCCCTTATTTCGTTCGTCAGTGTGGCCAACATCTGCCTGCTACTCCTATCCCATTACATGAGCAAAGACGTCGTACACCTGCTCCTGTTGGTATTGAGTGAATCTCTGCAGTTAACAGACGTGTTTATTGATAGTATTTTTCTATTTGAGTTTGTACTGCTAAATAATTTTCCAAAAATGTCGCAGGTTTGCTTCATTTGTAGTAAACCTTTGGCTGAAAGTTAAATTGTTGCTGTTGAACGTGGATTAAAAACCTTGATTGATTCAAGTATTGAAAGGAACGATAGGTATGTTGAATACTTGAAAGACAAACAATCTGTGACAATCCATGTGCAGTGTCGCAAAATGTACATTCGAAAGACTAGTATTGCGGTAGCTAAAAGACAGCGAGAAATGGAGGTCAGTACATCCTTGAGTTGTCCAACACGTGCTAGAGCCCGATCAGGTGAGCCAATTTATGCACCTAATTCATTAGATAAAATACTCACTGGACATGCTTACGCCAGAGCTCACACATTACTTCATCTCACTTTAGCAACAATAATATCAAAACAACTCGTTCTTGATGATGATATGGATGCAAATCTTCAAAACACTATTGAATATGTAAAAAATAACACTATTTGATATAATGATATTGAAAATTGTGATGAGAAAACTGAAGCATTAGTTTATCAATGCAATAAAAAATTAAAGCAATATGAAGGACGAGGTTCTACTGCAAAACTGTGGATTCAATATTTTCGTATGGTATCAATTGCAAAGGAGTTCATAAGAGCTGAACGTATGGAGATTGGCAAGCTCATTTGAATTGCGTTAAAGAAATGCTTCCTTATTTTCACGCATTAGGACATTTTCCTTATGATAAATCTGTCCATTTATATCTCCAACATGCTGCATTTGGAAAATTTGATTGATCCTAGTGTTTTTAGAAGGTTTATACACGGATTTTTTCAATGTTAGACGCTCTGCTAAATTCAGTTGTGGAACTTCGACAGATATGATCATTGAGCAATCGCTAATGAAATCAATGCATACAGATGGAGGTATTTCTCGAGGAAGAAGTACGCAAGAGAGTGTCATAAGTAAATGGGTTTATAGCATGCATGCAACGAATACTGTATGTGAGGGACTGGAAGATCTTGCAAATGTAAAAATGGACACAACAGATAAGCGCGTAGATGCAAGTGATTCACGCGCAAAAAGAGATACTGAAGACATTAAAAAACTTCGTGAGTGGTTTTTATTACATGATCCTTTTCCTGTGGTTGAAAAAATAATTTCCATTGCAAGTGGAGTCATTGGCGATGAAAAATTAATTGTCATAATGCTCGTAAAGTTGGAATTACTTCTATGACTAAAATGTTTGGCCAGACTTTTAATAATATTAAATTGAAACGTGTTGATAAAGTACTCCTTCTTTTAACTATCAGTAGTGCTATAAAAGTTCATGACGAGAAGGTACCAATAGATCCTGTATTATTATTTCAACGCATGAGAATTACTAAGTCCTTTGAAGATGAACTTGAAACTTTCTTCAAATATGAATTATCTCCTCATCCATTATCACTCTTGCAATTGGAATGCACAAAACACAAAAATCAGCCATTTATGATTGCTTTCAATGTGTAAATGTTGAAATTCATAACACAAATACTACCTATATCGTCGAACGAGGATATCTTTTACATAGTGTTGTGTGGGTTCAAGAAGAAATATTCTATTGAAATATTCTAGATGCTATTTTTGGGAAATACGTTCATTATGTACATAGACATTTTGGTCACAATGTTATTGTAGTATTTGATGGTTATTCTGATTATACGAAGAATAGCAAAGTTGCAGAGCAACGTCGTTGGACTACTAAAATATCTTCATCTTCTGATGTCCTTTTTGATCGATTTATGACTGTTCCACTAAACAAGCAGTAATTTCTTGCTAATACTCATAACAAGCCTCGCTTTATTTCAATGCTATCTCAAAAATTAAAAAGTGCTGATATTTTTGTGAAACAAGCTAATAATGACGCTGATATCCTCATTCAGCTTTAGAAAAGTTCAATACAAATACAACTATTGTTGTTGGTGAAGATGCCGATTTGTTAATAATACTGACTGCACAAACTCCCTACAGATAGGATTATTTACTTTTTTAAATCTGGAAAAGCTGAAATAGAAACAAAAATGCATTCATCACAAAGTTTAACTTCATATCCAAAACGTCAAGCTCGTATCTTATTTTTACATGCAATAACTGGATGCGATACTACGCTTCAAACGAGGTAAAACAAAAGTATTTAAATTATTTGAAAAACGTTATGATTTAATTGATTGCGCTGAAGTATTCAGAAATGTCGTCTCTTCTCCAGACATCATCCTCGCAAATGGAACTCGTTTTCTTCTTGCTATGTATGGAGCTCCAAAAAAAATTGATTCCATAGACAAGTATAGATATTTAAGTTTTGTGAAAAATACACGTAACAATAAACGTGTGCAGTTATCCTGTCTTCCTCCAACATGTGCTGCTGCTCATCAACATTTATGTCGTGTCTACTATCAAATCCAAGTATCGCTAGGTAATGAGCTGGACCCTGAAAACTGGGGATGGGTATTGAAAGATAACGGTTTGGAGCCAATTCAGACTCTACTTCCGTCTGCTCCAGAAAAACTTATCAATACTATTTTTTGTAATTGCAAGAAGGGTTGTAATTATAATTGTGGCTGTAAAAAAGTTGGATTGTTTTGTTCACAAGTATGTACTAATTGCCAAGGCCAGTTTTGCTCCAATGTTGAATCAAATACAACAGATGAAGATGTTTATGATATCAATGAAGAGATATCTGATCCATCTTTTTTCTTAGAGCAATCTAGAGAAATACAGCAAGAATTTGAAGAAGAATTTGAAGATTATTTAGATGACAGTTGAAGAAGAATTTGAAGATTAATCATAACACAATTTTTTAAAACTAAATTGAAAACTGTATGATAAAATTTGTTTCATTAAAATAGATATAAAAAACCTCTTTTGTATAGAATTGCATAATTTACAACCTTTGTATGAACTATTTTTACGATAACACTTACCGTTTAAGAGATATTTGCGAAAAACCGATTTTTCGACCTTTGACCTTGCATAAAATTTTTAGCCGAAGTGGAATCGATGGGGACTTTTGACATTTCATTTATAATGATGTATTTAAGGTCTGTACCGATTTTCAGCTCTATGCGAATTTTTCCGAAGTTGAATGTCTATTTTGACTGGACTATTACCTCTTGGGCAGAAACGCAAGAGAGGTCGGCCCATTAGAGCCAAAAAAGCTCTTTTAATCCAATTAGTATTGTACTATTTTTTATAATATATTTATTCTCAATTATGTTTGTTTACTTCGTGCTAAAAGTAACTTTTACTCGTGCTTTATACATTTTGAAACCTTTTTTCATTTTCTGTAATAACCTTTTTTATAATATCTATATTTTATATTTCCTTTTTTTTGAGTTAGCAATCTGCCCAATTTAAAATTTTTGATACTATGTCTTAAAAATTGAGTTTGAGTGCAAAGTATTCAATTTATAGTTCCGTGTACAAAGTGAAAAATTTATAGGGCAAAGTATCAAATTTATAGTGCAAGGTATTCGAATTATAGCTCAAAGTATTCAAATTATAGTGTAAAGTATTCGAAATATAGTTCCATGAATCAAGTGTAAAGTATAAAATTTATAGTGCAAAGTATTCGAATTATAGTGCAAAGTATCTGAATTATAGTTCCATGTACCAAGTGCATACTATCTAAATTGAAGTGCAATTATATATTTCCCATTACAAATGTGAGCAGTGATACATTTTTGGTGGTTAAAAAGGTGTAACTGCACTGAAATTTATTGGCACATTTTAAATAAATAAATAAAATACACCAAAAAATTGGAATTTATTTGGCGTACAAAGTGTATGGTGAAAATCATTTAAAGATTGATGGCCAGGTAAACTTTTGAAAGGCATTGTGCTCCTGCATGACAATGTGAGACCACATGCTATGAGGGATCTTCTGAGAACGTTTCAAATGGGAAATGTGGGATCACCTCCCCATAACCCAGATCTTGCACCTTGTAATTTCCAGTTCAATGAAATAAGAACTTCCAAAGTGACAATATCACTCAGATATGACAAGGTGAAATCTTAATCCAACAATGGTTGTTGGACAGGAATTCTACACAGAAAGAATAGAAAAACTTGTGCCATGCCTCGACAAATGTTAAAATAAAGGAGGCGATTATGTCAAAAAGTAGATTTTGAATGGAACTTTAGTGTACATATATAATTATTGCAAACTTTTGATCCTGTTTTGTTTTCACAAGCAATGCAACTAACTTTTTGATTGAACCGAACCTCGTAAATAGAACATAACACAATGGCTTAATCCAAAACAGCTTAAAATACTAAAACAAAAAAAATTGCATACATGTTGCAGAAAGATATTTGTACACTTTAAAGCAACTGTGCCAAATTGCACATAGGTCTTTTATGATTAAAACAAATTGTCAACATACTAGCATAAAGGGAATGTCAAACAATGTATTATTTTTAAAAGTTTTCTAAAAAGTAATAGCTAAATCTTTAGAATTGAAATATAATAATTCAACAAATTAATCAATAAATTAAACAGTGAATAATTTAGGTTGCAATAAAAGAAAGAAATTTGACGGATCCAAAGTAAGTACCTGAGTTTCAGCATTAATAAATTTCACACCAGAATAGGATATGGATAGTATAATACTAGGCTTCTTAGCGATATCTTTAGTAGAAGCTTTCAGTTTCTGAATTGAAGCCTTTGTTGATTCTAAGCCATGTAATTCCTTCACTAATGTAGAACCTAAGTACTATGAAAGAGTAGCATATAATTGAAATAGTTGCATCAACAAATCCAATATGCAATCAATAACATGAAACATAAAATGTATGCAACATATAATATGAAAGCATCAAATGTCTATGGCATTCTCATGTCTATAGCAAAATTTATTTGCTATAGACATGAATAAAATCAGCAAAAAACACGGTATCTTTTATTTGATAACTACATAATAGATACAAAATATGCTAAATGAGGACTTTTACTACATTATATTTAGACTGAGATAATCAGAAAGTCAATAAAGAATATGAAAACTTAGCATTTCTTATCAACTTTTGGAGATGAAAATATCAGCAAATTTCACATTTAATTGGAAGTTTTCTCATCTCTACAATAGACCATATTCTTATTTACTTGGAAATTTTTGCAATTTCAAATAGCAATATCTTTTTCTTTTTAATACAGACTGATTGACTATATACATATTCTAGTGATAAAGGTTTAATAAACACAAGAAAATGTTCAAAATCTGGCAGAACCAAAATAACTGCAAAAATCAGATCATACTCATAATGGCTGGAACATTTTTATTTTACAATATATGTTTGTTTATTTGCACACTTTAATAACTGACATTTATCGTTTAGCTATACCAATAAAATATTCATGTGGCAACTAACTACACTATTAAATTTTGAAGAAAGGCAAATTAATAAATGTTAAATACAAAATTATTCCAAATTGTTAGTTTCTTATTAAAATACACAGTATTTCAGAAAATGTATCATGGTTTCTCTGTCAAGAATACCTTAGACTGGCTTTTGCATGAAATCTATAAAATTATGACAATGCCTTCGGGCACACTGTTATAAGAAAACATTAAAAAAATCACATTAGCATTGTAGTACTTCTGTTAACCATTTCTAAAACCATAAGTTATTCTAAATTTAACTTGAGTATTTTAATTAGCTTTAAATCTGAAGAACACACTGACCTCTTAATCTGCTACTAGTTAAGATAAAATTAGAAAACCGAGATGCTTTTATGCCAATTGAAGATACAAATTCAACATTGATAGCAGTGTTAATAAATTCTTTTGAGTTTCAAGACCTGTTGCCAACCATTCTAACAGAAAAAAAAGTTGTTATAAGGAGAAACAATTCATAGCAGAATTTATAATTTATTTAAGATGTACTATTTAAAGCCACAGCTACATTTATTAAATAAATTTGAAACAAAAATGTAATTTACAATATGCCTGTTATTTTATAAGCAACCAAAATAGTAGGCTTATGCCAGAATTTTGGTGATAAGTAATTTTACTTTCAAACCAATTTGCAAATTCATAAAATTTTTTACAGTTAATTATTTCAAAACTAACCTTTGTCATATAATTACAGCTATTTATAACAAGTTCATCAGGATGATGACGCCACTGAGCTTCAATTACAGAATGCGAAACTTTTCTTTCTGGATCTCGGGAATCACTCATTAACTGTGTTGGTGACCTTATACGCAAATAAGGTTTAGAAACAGAACCAGATGAATGATCGTCAAAAGATGCCTTTGTAGTACTATCTTTTTCATAGTATCCTTTATTTACGTTGTCAGCTACTTCCAATTCAGAAAGATCTAAAGTCTTTAAAAAGTTGTAGTCATTATTAGTCTCATAAATAAATGTATCTCTCTGCATAGAAAAGCACAAATAACCACAGAATGTATAAATGAAGTTCATATAAAAAAACAATGGTTTCTACATATTTAAGACCCGTAAAACTGACCAGAGAGACAAAAACTTTTATTTTTTAGTCAAATGTATGCAATCCATAAAAGTTAACATTCAGTATTCCCCTGTCAGAATAAAGTTTAAAAATTCTTTTTCTATTTATAAAACATCAAAAGTGAAATGTAAAAAGCTGGAGAAAAAACACACCTCTACTTAATATAAATAATGACTACTAATACCTACATGATATAAATCTTGTGCTCTAAAAGCAGAATAGCATTTTAATATTTTTACTTCTATTTAATTCAATATCTGGTACTCCCAATGTCAAATTTCATTTAATTTTTTTCATAGAATAGCCCAACAAGCATGAAGTACATAACTCAGAATTGCCCCCATTTCTCTCTCTCAATAACAAACTAAACTCACAGGAACACTGATTTGGATGCACCTAAACAGTTACCTGCCATCTGACTTTCCATTTGAGTACAGTAAGTACTGACAAAACATTAGAGATATTAAGAAAAGTAAACTTTAAAATCAAGTACAGAATGATCCTAATCTTGGCCCAATAGCTAATTTCTAAACTATTAGATAAACATAAACCTCCAATTAGAAAAATGCTTTAAATGATGTAAAGAATTATTTTCTATGCTTTTTAAGTACTAAAAGTATTGCTAAAAAAATTATGAAGTACAATTTTTTATACAATCCCCTGGTCCTATTAGTCATATTCAGTAAAATACTCTTGACATATTAACATTCTAAACATAAAGAAAGTTCCACCTGTTCTGCAACTAAAACTGACAGAGTTATGAAGCTTTGAATATTACTATTTTAATTTTAGACCATTTTATGGCTGTTTCGAGGAAGATCCACCAATCAAAGGAGGGGTTTCCTTGAGAAGCCATTAATTGACTCAAAATAATGAAAATGAAACCTGAATAACTCGATTTTAGTTGGAGAAGAGTTGAGGGGGGGGGGGGGGGGGGGGAGGTGGCAGTATGTCAAAAATATTTTACTAAATAGGAATTATAGGATCCAGGGGCTGTATAAAAATTAAAAGTTGGTAATTTTTCAGCAATACATCTATTGACTCAATCAACACAAAATACGATTCTTTACATTATTTAAAGCATTTTTCAATTGGAAGTGTATGCCTGTCTCCAACAGTTTAGAAATTAGCTATTGGACCTTGATTAGAGTGGATGCTCTGTATATATGATTATACCTACTACACACTTCTTTAGAAATATCTGTGAAATTAATGTAACTGTTAAGTGAAAAAAAAAATAATATTAGACATTCTGGCCCTTCAGTTTAAAAGTTTCATAGTTGGAATTTTTACATTTTGTATACGATTTCTTAAGAAAACAATTACTTTGCTGCTCCAAAAATGATAACCTTTAGAAAATATTTATGCTTCAGAAAGTGTACAAGATTCAATTAATTTAATTTTTGATAAAATATTGAAAAATTGCATGATAGGTTTATTTCATTTTTTAATTCATCCCATATGCATAACAAAAGCAGAACAATTGTGGAAAAAAAATATAAAAAAAGATAGGTCTTACTAGTTTTGTCAAGTCAAGCTCTTTTGAATCAATAAAAGTACCAAAATGTTTGTCTCCAAGTGAAGCCAAAATGCGTTTCCTATGACCTAATTTAGATATTTTCAAAACCTATGAAGGGAACATCAGATTTTAAAATATATTTCAAGCAATTACTGACAAGAACAGAGAGAATTGTATAAATTGTGTCAATAAACTCACTGTATTTAACTCTACTTCCCATAGTTTCAAAGCTCTGTCCATATCAGTAATATTATTGTTTGAGAAGTTTTCACTATATTCTAATAGATTGATTGATTTTAGCCATTCATCAACAGATTTTGGAAATTTTTCAGTTCCCCTGTATTTGCTAATAGGTTGTACAGAAGGCAATTTCTGAGCAAAAGAAAACAGTTTCTGTCTATCAGCAGCATTATGTATACAGATTTCTTGCAGATCAGCTTCTTCCAAGATATTTCCACCCTAAAAATTAAAATAAGTGTTAAATCGATAAATACTGAAATACTGTTTCAAGTATTTCACAAAATTTAAAAAAACAAGCAGGGTTCTTTTTCCATTCACAAAGTTAATGGGGAGATAAGTAGAAATGCAAAATATTTAAATGATTCATAAAGTGTAAAATAAAGCTTATAGTTGATGAAAATGTAGAAAGTGATTAAAATCATTAGACTTGAATAAAAGATGAAAAGAAAGCTGCAAGAGAGTCAATCAAGAATAAAGACGCCCAAATATTAATACTAATTTACAATTTTTTTAAATAATAAAATGAAGAAAAATAGTATACCCAGTATGCATAAAGTAAATAATTTGTCACTTTCTTAAAGGATTACATTCACAATCTTAATAGTTAAACATGAAGAATTGCATTTGATAAAGGAATGTTAGTGAGACTGAAAGAGGTAAAAGATGAGGTATGTTTATTACAGATGACTCATGGCCAGATATTTTGGGTTTCACTAATATTCAATAAAGGGATTGAAAAGAAACCAATATGTAATTAGGCGTATCTTTTTATCCTTCTTCACAATTTCAGCTTTTTTAAAATTATTATTAATATGAATAAAACATTGCAGAATGATATTAACAGTGAGTGTTTAATGTAATGCCCATCTTACTTTAGATGGTCAAATTTAAACAAAAGAACGCATGAATACACTTAAATTTTACTTTTGGAATTAATGGTAGAAGTCAATGCATACAATAAAAAGGTACAATGTAATAAGAATTTTGGTTAAGATGGTTAAATGTAAGTAAAAGCAAGAACATGGAAAATTAATACAGTCATAATTATACTTCTAAATTAACGACAGAGTTATATACATACTTATCATATAGTATTTCCATGTTCAAAGATAAATGAAAACACTCATGCCACAAGAGAACCATTTCATCTTTAAAAACATTGCAGGGTATTATAATCGGAAACAATTCCAATTGGCAGTACTGTGAAATCTACCTTTTACATTACTGTGCCCAGGTCAATAGCCCTGAATATCATACTAAATATTAGTTGAGGTATTTGAAAAGAATTTAATATCAAACATAATAAATCAATATTCTGTGTAGTGAAACTCTAGATTTTTTTAAAAAATTGTTTTATTCCATGGAGCTTTTTCTATAGCCCTAAGACACATAGAAACATGTATCTCAGTCACCAATGATGTGGTTGTAGCTTTCCCTGTACTGTCAACTTGAGTTGTCAGTGGCTATAAATATCTTTATTTTTTCAATAGATACTATTATGGTGGAATCGTTTAACTATTTGGTATAAGGACTTTTTAAGCAGATAAGAATATCAGACTGAATAAACACAAGATGCCAGTTTTCCCAGCCGAAACAGATGAAGCGTATGTTTATTATATTTTTGTCGGAAATCGAGCCTTTGAATAGGAAAAACTGGTGGAGAACTACAAACTACAACTTGGAACACAGGAAATTAATAGTTATAGTGATTTGAATACAAAACAAGTCTTTCTGTGAAATAAATCTTTCTTTTTTCTTTCTCCTATTTTGGTGGACAATTGACTTCAGAGATATTATCATCAGTAAGGGTAGAAATTGTTGTTTTGGAGGAGGATTGCATATGAAATGAATAACAGTTTAACCACTTCCCAGTTTTGCCCGAACGGCGCTCGGGCGCTTGGAAGTGGGACTTTCCTGTTTTGCCCGAACGCCGCTCGGGCGACGTATTTTTCTGCTCTAATCCTCTGATTCTCCCGATCTTTTTGCTTGATTAGTTTGCAATGCTTCTAACAGATGGCTCTAGTAGTCCAGTAAAGATCTGATTGCAAATCTGGTTTCTAGTTTATTTTTTACTGTTTTTCTTTTACGCGGGAAAGTTGCGAATTTTGTTTTCAATCAATCTGTTTATCGTACAGCTTGCTGCAAATTCTGTTTCTTTTGACGCTGAAATAAAGAAGAATGCGTGATAATGAACAGCTCATAACAGATGATAACTCTTATAGTGGATCAGACAGTGAATCTGAAAGTTCTCTAAATGATTCTGGAAGTTATGAAAGTTCTTTTTCGGACTGTTCTAGTGATGAGGAAACGGAAAGTTCGGATGACCTAACTCAAGTTCGAAACTTTTGTGAACTAGATATTACTAATCCTCCTTCACCTCCACCGCGATTTCCTTTCACAGCAAATCCAGCTGTTCATTTGAATATTGATCTAAGTAATGGAACTCTACAATTTCTTGATATTTTCTTTGATGATAATCTTCTTGAAATTATAGTTTCTGAAACCAATAAATATGCAGATCGGACCATTCGGAATAGTAATCTGCGAAGGAAAAGCAGAGCAAAAAAATGGGAACCAACAACGAAGAACGAAATTCAAGTGTTTCTTGCTTTGAATATTTTGCAAGGAATTGTGAAAAAGCCGGATGTTGAGCAATACTGGAGTAAGAGACATTCAACATCAACTCCATTTTTTACAAAAATTATGTCTTATCGACGCTTTCATCTTATTCACCGGTATTTACATTTTTCTGATGATACCAAATTTGATGCTAAAACACATGAGTGTCCAAAACTGCAGAAATTGTGGCCGATCATCAAGCATTTGAATACTCGTTACAGAGAAACTATCACACCTGAAAGAGATGTTACAATCGATGAGAGTTTGATGCTGTACAAGGGAAGATTACACTGGAAACAGTATATACCTCTAAAGAGATCACGATTCGGCATAAAAAGTTTTATTTTATGTGAATCGAAGTCAGGTTATGTGTATCAACTTATTATATACACTGGGAAAGATACACTTTTTGATGATAATTACCAGCATTTGTGCAAGTCCTCTCAAGTAGTGATGACTCTTATGCAGCCACTATTGAATAAAGGATACTGCCTAACGACAGATAACTATTACACATCACCAGAACTTGCAGATATCCTTATCAACCGTCGAACAGATATATATGGAACCCTCAAACTTACCAGAAAAGACGTCCCAAAAGAATTACAGAAGAAAAAATTAAAATTAGGCGAAATCTGTGCATACCAAAGAGGAAAAGTCTGTCTAATCAAATGGATGGATAAGAAAGCTGTATCTCTATTATCCACAATACACAACCCTATAATGATTGAAGTGCCATCTTACAAGAATGAAGTCAGAAAGAAACCAAAGGTAGTGATGGAATATAATAATACCATGGGAGGTGTAGATAGAATGGATCAGCATCTCACCAATTATCCAGTCACAAAGAAAAGAGGAAAGAAATATTACAAAAAAATATTCTTCCACCTTTTAGATGTATCGCTGTGGAATGCATTTGTTTTATACCAGAAGCATGGAGGAAAATACTCGCATTTGAATTTCAGACTTGATATAATAGATCGCCTGATTGAAAGACACGGGACTGTAAATGAAAAAAAAGGACGACCAGGAATTTTGCCCAATCCCTTACGATTGACTGAAAGACATTTTTTAGAAGTGATTGGTCCCAGCGACAAAAAATTGAGACCGACAAGGCAGTTCTTTGTGTGTTGCTCTAAAAGAAACGATTTCGGAAAAAGAGTGAGAAAAGAAACTAGATATTTTTGTCCCGACTGTGATGTTGGTCTATGCTTGTCACCGTGTTTTAAAATTTATCATACAAAAGCTGAATTTTAAAAGATATTAGATGTAAGTATAATGATGAATTCTCTTTTTTTAACATCCATTTTTGTAAAGTGTTTTTCCCAGTTTGCTTAATTCACCGGAAAAAAGCCAACTTTAAGTAAAAATGCAATTTTTTCATTGTAAATAAAAATTATAATAATTTCATAAATTCAACACGTATAATAGTTTTGACTGTTGATTTGAGTTTATAAAATCAATTTTAAAATAAAATTGATTTTTAAAAATATGCTTGTTTTTTGACACAATATGTCAGAAAAAAGAGACTGTTAAGTGGTTAATCAGTTTGAATGGACTTTTTATCAGTTAAAGAACAGATATGCTCTGCTTTACTATTTTGGCATAGGTAGGTTTTGTAGTTACAGAAACAACTATTTTTCATACTATAAACAAGAGAAACTATCTGTTTTAAAAAAATTTATGTGTTTAGATAATTGCCACCATCAACAAGGCATCTAATAATTTACCATGACATGCATTTCTGAAATGTCCAAAAATCTGATAACTGCAGTAGTACAAGGGTTTTTGTATATAGTGCAGAGCAGTTTAAGAGGTTGGTTTTTGATAACATGTTGGTATGCATTACCACAAGTACACTGGTCTGCCCACCAGAAGCAGGGCTTAGAAGAAGACATGCTAAAAGGCTTCCTATTGTCAAAGCTTGAACTCCCACCCTCAGTGGACCATGACTTATCTCTTCTAGTATGCTAAGTTACCTACCATACACGGTGTAAATACAGGTAAATAGCTCAAGACATGTTATATCCATAAAGACAGTTAAAACAACATTACAAGGAGGGCATCGCTTATCCACGATGACGGGGTGTGTGTGGAAACAAACAGTAAAATACAATGAAAACCCTGATCTACTAAAAACATTGGAAATCATCAAGAGAAAGTAATGTAAAACCCATACTACAACTGAATCATATAACTGTAGAACATAAAGGGGAAAGGAAGTGCAAAAAAGATTGCAATCTATGATTTAAACTGGTTTCAACAAGAAAAGAAAGGCCAGTCAAAGAAAAGGATAACTTGGGAGGGAGGGGCATTGCACTAATATTCACTAAAGACAGTAAACTACTTTGGTAAGGAAAGATATCTCGGTAACTTCAGGTTTGAATGCTCATTTTGTCTAAAGAAGAAGATACTCTAAGGGGCAATCTACAAGAGAGCTAGACAATAGGGATGGTTTGTTCTCCACCAGCATTTAAAACTTCATATAAACACCAAATAAAATTTAAAATCATTGAAGAAATACAGAGATAATAGAGAGGAAAAATAAAAATGATTCCTAAAAAGATATAAGTTTCATATCCCATATCATTCGGAAAATAAATCTCTTAAAGAAATGAACGCTAAGGCATTTTCTAGTACCTTACTATCAGATAACTATTTTTCATACTATACAGCCTTTTATAATAAATAATGTTATGTCTAAACACAAAGGAAGGGAGGAGTATGAAATATTAAACTACAAGTTTTAGAGAGTAGGATAATATGATATCTATAATAAATTTTTTTTCTAAGTGTATGCTCAAAGCAAACACACAAATACAACTGCAGTTATTTTCATTTCATTTATTTATTATTTTATTATGCATTAGGAAAAAATCCTGAGGAATGAAAAGTTAAAAAATTCATACCATGAAATTAATGTCATCAAATCCATTTAGTATAAGCAAACTTTCATATTGAGGTAATCCAATCTGTGAAAGCCACTGTTCAAGACTGCTTATACAATAGGAGTTCTGAGATGAATCTGAGTCTATCAAAAGAAAACAATTTTTGTTAAAAACAGAACTGAATTTTATATTTATACAAAGATTTATTAACAAACCTGGTTAATAAATAATAACTATAATGTAAAATGATACATCTAATGCTGACCAGTTTAAAATACTTAGATCTTAATAAAGAACTTAACAAGAAAATAATTAGAAAGTAATATTTTTATAAAAACATCAGAATACTAACTAAGAATTTTGATGAAAATTCTTTTTCATCTCAGTTTCTAATGTATATCATTAATTTTGATCTTTTACTGAGAGCATAGCAAAAGCTTCAAACCATCATTGTCATTTCTTTACACTGCTACTACAACAAGAATATTCAAGGTTTTTTTAAATCAGAAAAATGATTTTAAATCTAATAATTGTGCCTATGTTAACTCAAGAGCAACATGTGATGTATATTTCATAAATAATTTTGAGAAATGTGAAAAACAAAAGAAAAAAAAAACGATTCAAAATCCCAAACACATTAAAACAATTTCAATGTGTAATAATAGAAAAATAAAGTCGATAATTGACTGTTGACTACCAACATGCATAAAAAAAATTCTTGAAACTCCAAAAGAAAACATTTAAAAATTATTAAAGCTACTACATAAAAAGTGTTTTTAAAGAAAGTACTTTTTACCCAATATTACCTTTTCTGGAATACCATGTCACTGTTTTAGTCTATTGAGACATCTAGAAATTACTTAAAAGTTCGAAATTCCCAAATTTGCTTCATACTTAGTAACCTTATGCTTAACGAGCGGCACAGGCATGTTCTTGTCTTCCATCGTTTTTAAACACATTTCAATACTGTTTCATCGATCTTGACAAATTTTAAGGATTTAAATGGTTTCCAATCTCCTCCAAAACTTTCCAAGGTTTTAATATAACTTAATCACAGTTTTTCAAAATTGTTGATATTAACAATTAATAATTTCAGATATTAAAGTCAAGACTGTTCTAGCAATAGTTATAATTGATATTAATAATTTATTGTTAACTTCGCAATTTTCATACTTTTTGCTATGTGTTTATTTTTCAACCTGCTTTCTACGTCGTTTGTTCAGCTGAACTTCTCTTTCACACACTTAAGATTTCTGTTTAGGTTTATCATAAAAAAAAAAATGAATTTAAAGTAAAATCTTGCTCCAAGTTAGAAAAGGAATTTGCAGAACAGAAGCTAAGAGTAACATATGATTCACCGACAAGTGTTTATTGCTTTTTGGTTTTCATTGAATTTCTGTTCTAGTAAGAATTGGTGAAACAGTTTCTTTTCTTGTTTAATTTATATCCCTCTTACACATAAAATCCATCAGTGCTTTTTGACTATAATAATCACAAAAATTATACATATGTTTATGCCAGCATTTTTGTTTAATATATATAATTTTTTTCCCATTATACAGAGACAGTTTTTCTTATGAAAATTCGAAGTTCCTTAAAAAAGTTTGATAAATAGACTTTTGACATAAGAAAGTTCGATATATGGGGGTTCAACTTTTATACACTTAACTAAGAATCAACTGCAAACATTTCAAATAATTATATTTTAATTAATTAAAGCAAATTTCTTCAATTATTAACAGTAAAAAAAATCAACTCTGGTAGATTAGTTTGGTAAAACATCTGCATACAAAACTTTACAATTGTAATTAGAAATCTGTCTATCTTACTATGCTTGGAAGAACAACTAAATCATTTTTATATAATATTCTTTGAGTATTTTATGATTAATTTTTTTACAATATATGAATTTAATACATTTATTTTTTCACTATTTATGTCAATTAGATTTAATCAGTTTTTACTGAACCTTGCATTGATCCACTCTTCCATCACTAACAGCATTTGATTCTGCACAAACAGTTTTGTAGGGTAAGTTACGCCTTTTCTTGCACTGAAATTTTAAATTCCAAGAATGTTGGCCACCTTCAGTGCCCTCATCAACTGGAATGCCTGTTGCTCTTGATGTTTCAAACTACCTTTATCCTATTTTGCTTAATTCCTCGTATTTTAAATAGGTTGCATAATTTGTTTCTTTTAATTTGGCTCACATTCTGAAGCATTGCATATAATGCTTGTTCTGTATTTGACCATTGAGCTGAGAAACAGACAGCTGCAACTCACATGTAAGTGAAACTTGAGTTCTGTGGAATGAATCAACTTTTTCTAAAATCCAAACCTTCTCTTCAATAGAGAGTCTTTCTTTCCCTTTTCTCCAATTACTAACCAGAAAAGTACACATTAACAGCAAAACAATAAAAAAGAAGGATTATCAAACAAATGAATCAAGTTTCAAAGACATTGTGGCAAATGACTTTGGACGCTCGACTCAGATAAGAAAAAAAGCAACACGTAACGAATAAAAAAATGAATGCAAAAAATCGCCAACAATAACAATTGCAACAATGGAAACAGTAACCATGAAATGAAAAACTTCTTCAAAACAAGCACTGAATCACTTAATAGCTTCATGACATTACACCAATGTAGCTTCTCAAAGAATGAGATTCAAAAGAAAAACATGCACTGCAGATTGCAAAACATGGGTAAATGCATCATCGCATATCTGGCTGCAAGGGAAGGCAGAAGTTCTGTGTTGAAGGTCAGGATGTGATTGCTTTATTTGGCCATCACAGCATAATTACAGGAGCTGATCTTTCAACTTAGATGAAACAGTAGCAATACAGTTTCATCTAAATTGGGCAACATATTATTTTTTAGTATGTTGCCCAGCTAAGGTGATAAATGCAATGGTGGAAAACACAGCAAAATGAGGCCCAGAGTGATGTTGGGAGCCAATGCTGATGGCTCCGACCATTTGTAACAGGGAAATCTAAAACCCCCATTATTGTAAACATGTGCAGTAGATGCTAATCAAAAAGGTTAGTGACCTCGGATCTTTTTAAACAGCAGTTGACTGCTCTTGATGCAAGAATGAGAGCACAAACCAGGAAAATTCTACTTTTTGTCAACCACTATTCTGCACATTCCAGTGACATATCCTACAGGAATGTATAGTTAAAATTTCTTCCAGGTAACAGCAAAAGCAAGCAGCAGTCTATGGATTTAGGGGTTATACATTCCTTTAAGTCACTTTATAGAAAGAGCCTGATCTAGTAAATTTTGTACCTGATGGATGCTGGAAAGGATCCTGCATCTTTTAAAAGTTTCAATTCTGGAAGGCTGTAAAGAAGACTACAAACTGCTTTTGGAAGCAAGATTCTTCAAGAATTGTACCAATTCTCAGCTGCCAGGATAGTAAGAAGGCTCACTTCCTGCTGTATCTGAAACTTTTGATGATTTTCTGTAAGTGGATGTTGCTATGTGAACTGCAGAGGAAAGAAGCGTGGAAGAGTTCAGTGCAGAATGAATATCTGCCGAGTCACCCACAAGTGATGAAGAAAAAAGTGACCAATGTGAAGTGATGTTTATCAGTGCTGAGACAAGTTCAGTAGTAAAAGTTTTAAACAGATATCTGTCACCTGTAGAGTACAGGGTGAAAACTTTGATAATTTTCATGAACTTAAAAGACAAATAGAGGACATAGGAAATAAAAGATGCAAACAGAAATCCGTTTTGGATTATATATTACGTTAGGAAGCAATAATTGTGTTTTTCATTTGGAATAAATAGTTTTTAATAATGTATATATAATACTAGTTATCAAAATGTTTCTTGCAGTGAAAGAACATTTATTGCATCTTAGGTAATTCTATTCTCATATTATAAAAGATAACCAAATTAAAAGAATATACAGTCAAAAGTTGCAAATCCGGAATGATCCAAAATCCGGACCTTTTTCATTCCATAAAGCCTTTCCCCCAAGGAAAAAAAAAAATCCTGACTTTTATCTAACAAATCGGCGCCCAGAGTCCGCAGAAACCGGTCGTAACTATCTGGGGAGGGAAAGTATTTAACCACTTGTATAACGATATGCGACGAAAGTATTGGGGGGGGGGGGATTGTAACGAATTGCGGAGTTACAATACCTTCCCCTCTCTAGCACTCAAAACGAACTAGTCCAGAATGTAAGAAATGTTAACAAATAAGATGCGAGTGCAACTTTCTCTCCCCTTCTGGCTCACAAAGAGGATTTGCCCAGAACAAATGGAATATTGTTGAAATTCCAGATTGTCTTTAATTCCGAACTAGCCCATGCGAATGTAGTACTTCTCTTATGCGAGTTGATATATGTGGCCGGCAACCATATTCTACGAGGACGAAGAAAACATGGTTACCGATTTCAGATCTCTAAAGAAAAAAAAATTTGAACTACTTGATTACGACAAGTCAAGAGGACAAGAAATCACCGAATATGACACCTTTTAAGTACTGCATTGCGACGATAAAGCTCCGACAGTGTTTCAGCTCACTGATGCCGAAATATGCAATATAGAGTTGATGAACTCCAAAACTTCGGTATCCGATAGCGAAGAAGAAACACAAGCGGCAGATAAAATGTCAATCGACAGCTTAGTGGAACTGTTGAACACCACAATAAAAGGACTTGAGCAAAGAGACTTTATTTCGGAGTCGGACATAACGTCGATACATAAAATGAAAGTGAAGTTACTGAATCAAAAACCAAAATTAATGAAGCAACTCACTTTAAATGAAATATTTTGTAAAAATGTTAAAATTAATAAGAAATAATATTAATTATGTTTATAAATCAAGGAAAACAAGTAATAAATAAGTTTAAAAAAAATTTAAATTGAATTATGTGTTTTATGAAGTTAAATTCACTTCTTAATATTGAAATGATCTAAAATCCGGAATTGCTGAAGTTCCGACGATTCCGGATTTGCGACGTTCGACTGTATTACAAAATATTTCAACTTCCCTACTCCTAGTTAGCAGAATTACAAAGACAGAGGAATATCAGAAATTAATTTATATTGAATATTTATTTGAGTTAATATCTAGGAATAAGAATGAAATATTCTACAATATAAATAATCTGTATAATGTGCATCTATGAAGTGTTTGTCTCTTTTTTCCAGAGCATTTCTACCAATTATGAGTGGTTTCCCATGATTTACAATTTCCCCCCATTTACACCATTATTTCTCTGGTCCCTTGAGAAGTGCAAAAGAAGGGTAATACTGTATTGAGAATTTAAAATGCTTAATTATAAGAAATTAATAATCATGATTTAGTAGATTTCTAATTGCCAACTTAATTTGATAATTTATGTTACTTTTGGCATGAAGAAAAAGGAGGCAGAAGATTTGAAACTACGAAATAATTTCCAAGATTGTATTTTAACCATTACCTGCTTTAAAAGCTTGAGCAAACTGAGATTCCATATCCTTAGCAAATACTGATTCACGTGCAATAGCACCACCAAAGGATGCCATAATGCCAGCAATTTCTGCCCATTCTGCCTTTTCATCAAAAGGACTCATTACCGATAAACAGCTGCAGTTGTTGCTCTGCACACCACAATCACTAACAGATAGAATAACTTTGCTTCTATCTTCTTCCATTGCTATCTGAACATTTTCATAAATATTTCGGGACTTGCAAGAGGAAATATGTTTGTCACTCTTATGTACCTGGGTTAAAAATGGCAAAGAGTTTTCATTTGTGAATGATGCAGATACAGATCCGTGATGGAGACCTAGAATCAAAAATTGTAATAAAAGCAATGGAAATTTCAATTAAAAATAAACAAAACTTAAATATGATGAAATGATAAAAAAAGAGAAATATTATAAACATAAAATAAATCAAACATACCAGCAAAGGGATTGTTCTGAGAACTTTCCACTTCAGTAGAAACACATTTATTATCAGTAGCTAAAGTAAGCTCAACTTCACCATGAGGCCCCAATGTAGCAACAAGTTGTTCATCTGTCAATGTTTCAATGTCTCGAGATGGTATTTTCTTCTTTTGGCTCTAAACAAAATGAGATAAAATGTCATGATACAAATGATACTATAAAGGGGATTTTTATAAAATATTCTAGAAATCACAAGATATGAAAAGTTTTGGAACATGTCCGTAAGTGCAAAATCCTTGTACAAAGTATTAAATACATTTGAATATAGATAATGAATGTACTGAACTTGAAAACAAATAATACTAGATCTCTTTTATACACCTATTTTTTATATGAATGTTATTATAGATAGAAGTTAGTAAGATATATTGTAATTTTCTAATTCTGCAAGAACTTTGGCAAGATTCTTTAAGTATTCCTATGAAAGATTACTCTTAAAAACCATTAATGCTAGAACTATTAATTATTTCACAGCATTTCCTGATAATCTTAAAAACATTTTTGTCAGAATTAGAGGTGAATATTGTTTCTGGAAATAAAATGAATCACTTATGAAACAAACCTACATTAGTATAAGAAAATAGAAGTTTTCGATTTCAGAAAACACAGAAGATAAAATCCACACCTAAAAATCAAAGTCCTATATATACCAGATATGATGTGCTGCCAGCTTGAAACAAGTCCCCAAAGTTTACAGCCAAGAATGATTTAAGCTTGCCAGCATGGATACAAATGATTTCATCTTTTAAATACTAATTAAAAGAATTATGAGATTTTATTAATTGATTTCAAACAAATAATTCACAAGAATTTTAACAAAAAAAAGAAAAGAGACTAAAAATACATTAAAAATCACAAGGAGTGAATAAGGAATACGTAAAAAAAGTTACTTGAGGCATAGCTTTCGTAAGATAACAGAAACAATTGATGTGATAAAAGTTTTATAGCAGTAAATATGAAGCCTCAACAACAAGAGCTAGCTGAATTGGCTAGCTGAGTGGAGAGTCATTTAGAACCAAGCCAAATGCAGCCCACTATAGCAGAAGCTTTTGCATTATCCCCTAGTACCAAGTGTAATTTTTTTCTGGAAATGTCAGCTGCAGATGAAAACAAAGTTATTGGCATATAACATCAAATAAGAACTGAATGAACGAGAACTCATGAAATTAACAGCATTAAGAAAAGTGTTGTATGAACTACACGCATTTGCATCAGCACCAGCTTAGGGCTACTGGTACCAGCATATCAAGTCAAATTGTTTGAAATCAACTAACAGGTTGCCAAGGATTGCTGCTTCCTGATCAAAGGTTTGCATTTTTTTTAACAATGCTGCCCACAGAAAGTAGCACAAGAACACTTCAGATAGAGATGAAACTATTAGAGTAGTGTTTATCTCTCAAATGAGTCCTGCTTTAAAGTACAACCTGACAATAAGCATATTATCACTTGGAGAGGATGCAACACTCAGAAAAACTCTGTATATGTAATCAAAAATATCTGCTTTGGAGGAGACAGAGTAATGTTCTGGGTCAGTATTAAGCTTAATGATCATACCTCTCTACACATCATCCGAGACAAATCACAAATGGCTTAGAGCTCCAACGATAAGATCATAAGACGTTTCCTGGTCCATTGGATTGCAGAAATCAGGACTGATATTCTTGAAGAGAATCTCATCAAGCTGTGTTGGTATATGATGTTTTTTTTTTGACAAAGAAATTTTTAGAATAGGTTGGCCACCATGGTCTCTGGACACAAGCCCAATCAAACATATTTGGAACATTCAAGGTCGAAAGTTTTCAGATCATTATTACCCTCAGAAACAGTTTGACAGATGAAAACTTCTAAAGTAGTGGGAGAGAATACCTTAGTGCTTCCTTGATGACCTAATTGACTCCGTGTTGCAAAAGAATGTAACATTGTTTTACAACTGGCAAAAACATTCCGCTTATTAAAACTCATTTTTATCCAACAAATTACTTTTTTCATTTTTCATTAACCTGTACAAAATGTGCACTTTTAAAAAATTTCCTTTTGTTTTCCAACAAAAGCCTAGAAAAAACAAATTATTCCTAGCTCAATCTATAACTTTCTCTTAACATAGTTTACAATACACCAAGATCGTACATCATAAGTTTTCTTCCAAGTGCAGTTTAAATCCAAATTCGCAATTTTTTATATATATATATTAATATATGCAGATATTACTTCTTCTTTGAAAGTACTAAAGTAAATGTAAAAAAAGTAATATAGAAAAACTCTAAATTTTTACAAATTATATTAGAGAAAATAATGAACAAAAAGCTATAGATTTCTTGACTGTCCTACAAAATAATTATGATTTCATTTATATAAAATATTTCTTTTTAGTTCCCAACCTTAGCCAGCCCATGCATTGCAGGTTTGGTGTCTATAAAATGCATTTAGATATTTATTCCGAATGAATAATGACCATGCTTTCTTCACCCAAAAATGGAACATAAGGGTGAAGGAAACAGAGGAGGGTAAAAAAATTACAAATTTTTAATATTTATATGTATTCAACTGTATTAAAAAGTTATCAAAAAGAGAAATAATAATTGCATTTTATTATTGAAGGATAAATTTTAAATAAGGCTTTCAAAACAGTCACAAAAAATTAATATTTTTTTTCCTACCAGGGCATACCACGAATGACTACCAGTTTAGTTTAGTTCTTATTTATGTCCCGTTTTACAACATGAGGGTTATATTGAGATGGACCTTGTAATTTTGAACCACTGTCAGATGATGAGGACAACATCTGAGCTGGCACCCCCTCTCCAAACTACTGCACCACACCACTGAGAGGACATTTGGCCCGGACGGATTTAACATGCACCAGACCGGCTTACATGGTGGTTCTTCAGTGGAATCTGGTTCCGAACCTGGAAACCTCAGATCCTGAAAACGCGACCTTACCACCAGGCCACCGCAGTCTGCTGAATGACTTTCAGAGTAATTTACCAAAGTCTACTACATGCTATAAAAAAGAGATTCTCGACATTAAATACAATTTTATTATCTGTAATAATAAGTGATTAATTAAAAAATATATTTATGACACTCATGAACACAGGTCCAAACTGATCTTTTTATTAAAATGACAGGGCAGCCAAAAGCATTTAAAAAAGGGCACATGTTGAACTGCGTAATCCTTACCTGTTACGTTCAAACAATATTACTTAATAGAAGCTTGATCTTTTTAAAATGATACAATTTATATAAAGAAAAAGTTATATACAGTCATTTTTTTCATATCTGTGCTCTTTGGTTATTGATATTTCAGAGGAAGAACTAACCATCCTTATAATAATATAATAAATGTGAAAGTGTGTCTGTGTGTCTGTTTGTTACGCTTTCACAGCAAAACTACCAAACCGATTTGGATGAAAATTGGCAGAGTTGTAGCTTGAAACCCAGGAACGGACATAGGGTAGGTGAAATCACGTTAAATTAATTATTTTTGACTACAGATTGAAATTAATTAACAAAGAAAGCCCATTGACTCTGTGATTCGCGATGAAGATTATTTTATTTTTCAATCAACTGTCACAGGATCCTTCAGGAATGCGAAAACATGTGGAATAAATTATTTTTAAAATCAACTATCACGTGATCCTTTTTTCCGCTGTAACTTCGGAACAAATTGTCAGATAAAAATTATTTTTATACCATCTTAAAGTTCAAAATTTGACCCTTTCAATGATACCTATTTATTTTCTGTGACATTTTTCCTTCAATTTTTATTAATTTTTTAAAGTTTAACGTGCAGACGATTTGGAAATAACGCAAATTTATAGCTACTCTGTTTCTAGGAAACGGTTAGACTTCGAACTAATTTACCTTTATTTCTGAAAATTTTGCTTATCTTTATAAATATCTATAAAATAAGGCAGAAATTACATGCATTTGTCTGTCTGTCGGTCACAAAAACTCCTCCTAAATGGTAAACGGTAGCGACATGAAATTTACACATGACATTCTAGAGCATATTTCTAGGTCAAAGGTGCTATTTTCAACTTTCAGAGTCAATTAGTTCTTAAGATATTTAATTAAATAACAAAAATTAGCTGCTTTTAAGCCTAATGCTTAGATGTTTTTTGCGAATAACTTCTGAAATATTTATTAGACAACAATTATTCAGAAAATGATCCTTTTAATGCTATTAATTCCATTGCAATGAAATGTTTTCTCTGATTGTTATTAAGGTTTAAAAATATTTTTGCAACGCAATTTCTAACAATTCTTTTTATTCTTATAGAAATGAATTCAAGCCAAATTACTGTTTCGCGAGCGGGCTTTTGCCAGTGTTAAAGTTAATATAAGAAAATATTGCTTTCTTTGACCATAAACAACAAAGGAGACTTTACACTTCCGATTTCCTGTTGTCGTAGTATTTACAGCTTTTAATATGGTTACACAGCGATCCAATGACGTTAGTGAATTATTCTCTCGAGGTTTTGTTTAATTTTCACAGTGAGATATTACAGAATATCCATCTGTAAAGACGGTAATGGGCATTAACAAGGAACTTCATATTCTGTAGAGCTCTTTAACATCTTAGAATTGTCAGGGGCACCTTCTGACAAGCCAAGATTGATTGTCGGTGTGCCAGTACTACTAATACGTAACCTCGATATACCGAGACTCCACAATGGCACACGGTTATAAATTACACACCAAGGTCCAAACGTCATGAAAGCTACTGTTATAACTGATATAGGGAGAAGAGAGAGTGTTTTAATTCCACGCCTTCCGATAATACTGAAGGATTTATCATCTCAGTTCAAAAGGTAACAAATCCCTTTAAAAATATCATTTGCCAGGCTCAGGGCCAGACACTGAAAGTGGCAGGCGTATATTTGGAAAAGCCATATTTTTCGCATGGGAAACTATATGTGGCATGTTCACGTGTGTCCAGCCCACACAACCTCTACAGCCGTGCAAATAACGTGGTATACAAAAGTATATTAGTTTAGATAAACAATTTACATAACTATATCAGCATACATGTACAGTACACTCTTGTCAGCCGTCCAATTAAGAATTATCAACCATCAGAACTTTTACTTTCCCCTTTCAAAATGCAACAAAACATTTACATTCATGAATTTAAAAAAAGAATAATTCAAATTCTTCGTGCACGAAGTCGCAGGTAACAGCTAGTTCCTAAATAAACTTCAAGCAGTGTACCGCAATTTTTCAATGCAAATATTCTCATCCAACAAGCAGCCCTCATCACGACATTATCATCAAGAAGGTCATGCCCTCATTCCATACTGTTTTTCCTCAAATGCACACAAACACCAAATTACAATGGAACTTAACGGAGTTAACAATAACACAGATTTATCTTCAATGATATGATACTACCGAAAGACTGTTACAATGACCCAGGCTATGAAGTTAAATTTTATAAAATAAAAATTACAGAAAATATACATCAAATACAGTACAACTCCAATTATCAAAAGCCCAATTAAACAAATCTTGAATTATCCAAATTGATTTTGGGAGAAAAAAAGAAAAATATCAGAATTAGGAAAATAATATCAGGTCAGTGGCCTTCCAGAACCGAAGAAGGTTATTTTTAGAAAAATGGGGTACATGCTTATTGTATTGCTGAAATGTAATTGCAATATATAAGCATGTATGAAAAAAGCCTTCATACATAGTTTTATTTGTGGCTTCTTTTTTATGTAAATCTTATAGTATTTACAGTTTTCTATAGCTTATGGTTGTTAAACTTAATTTCATGAATTAGTGAAAAGGATTTTCTATGTCTGATGTCTTTTTTTCCTTACTTTCCGAGCTATATCCAATCATCCAAATCGGATTGATCCCCGTTTAATTCAGATAATTGAAGTTCTACTGCAACCAGTTAACTGGCCCACAAAGAATATCTTTGTAGCTTGTATCCATGTAACAGCGTAAACAAATTAAAACTTTTGAGCCCTACACATATATTTCAATATTTCTAGTTATGCATAATGGGGAACTTCAGCATTTTTTTTTTTTAATTTTTTAAATCGATTTAAAATGCTTCGAAACGAACATTAAAAAAACAATAACATAAAAAAAAATTCTAGACAGTTTTGTTTTTTTTTAAAATTTGCAATCAAAGTTCGCCTTTCAGAAAACGCGGGAAAAACGATCCATTTTGGCGGGAAACGGGTCTGACATCAAAATTGCCAGACGGGGGAGAAACACTCTTCCTTCCCGTTCGCGCTCTATAGAGATTCTCTTTTTTTCTATACTTTCCGACTATTGCATCAGATAAAATAATGTCGGAAAGATACAAGTATTGTATTGTTCCTAAATGTCGTAATACAACTGTAATGGCACCCGATAAATTATTTATCAATGTGCCAAAAAATTATGTTATTCGCAAAAAGTGGTGTAAAGCGATGAAGAGAGATCCGAAACTAAATACGGAATTATCAGCAAGCAACGTTCGTCATGTCTGTGGAGATCATTTTGATGCGAGTTATTAATCTATATTATACCTATTAAAATTGTATATCATGAAGCACAGTAAATTCAGAATTCGATATCTTTTTTGTTCTTAAAAGAAGTATAAGGTGAGGTTAGCAGCTAAAAAATTAAGATATTTTAAAGCAAATAGTTAAAGTTAATTAGTTTTTTCCCATTTGATTACATGGAATTTATTTTTTTACCCTTTGAGGGGCAATGGCCTCTCAAAGGGTAAAAAAATAGAAGATCCCACCTTCTTTAAGAATCTTTTTTTAAAAAAAACTTGCTCATGCTTTATAGCATAAATTTTTTCAATGGATATTCGAATGTTTCTTATATTTTTTTAAAAATTACCAGTACTATTGAAAATTAACAATAATATCTTGATAATAAAATTCGTTTTCATTTGTAGTTCAAGAAAATAATTCGCAGAATTAACTTTTGATTCAAAATAAATTCTTTATATTCAATGAATGCATTAAAAATCAAAATTAGTCTTCAAAAGTTAGTTTGCTCATCAATTATTATAGTTGAGAAAAGGTGGGATAAATTTATCTCATCGTGCGTCTCGAGTTTGTTGATGGCAGCACTTAAATTCCTAGATCAGTCGCATTTGGTCTGGTTTGAATATTGTTATAAATTTATATAGTTATTTTATATTATTTAAAAATTAACTAACATAATGAAAAAAACTTACTTTGCAGTAAAGAAGGCTTACTACTTATAGATACTTTGTTCGTATCTTTTCTTTTTTTTGCAATTTACGAAAGTGGTTACAGTTTTATCATTTTTAATTTTTTAGTGTATTTCTTTATATAAGTTATTTTTACCACATTTTATATTAATTAGTATAAACTAGTATTTTAAAATTAATACTTGTACAAAGGAAATAATTTATATAGTAAAATAAAACTATATAAAATAAAATTGAATTTTAAAAGGCACAGGTGTGTTTTTAAAAAAATGCCGTACCTGAAATTATTTTGAACGGAGCTTCTGAAATAAATCAATTCCTGGTTTTTTTTTTCTGTAGACATACGAAATTTAATACATCATGCAAAATCAGGTTTTTATCTTTCCGTTCTTGCTTGTGCAACAGAAATCGCAGCGTCTTCTCGGAATGCCCGAGGACCCCTCTGCAATTTATTGTTGCTTGATGGTTTCGAAAACCTATCCTTTTTCCCTAAGGCGAATCCTTTTCTGTATAGTATAGAGCCCTGTTCCGGTAACTGAAGGGAAAGTCAAATCAACTTTTCTTATGAGATAATTTACAAGCCGGCGTTTTGTGTCCAGTTTCTTTGTCGGAACTGAATAATTACAGACACATGTACTGACAAAACATTTGTGTTCCTTCCCTTGTAATAAAATAAGTAAGCGATCAGGATTTTACTGATAGAAAGTGAGTAGCTTGCTTTGTTCCGAAGCTTTCAAAGAGATCCATAAAAATACTGCAGAATAGTGTGTCACATTTGAGTGCTGACTGTTGGAAAATCTGTTGCATTCAGAGAGATACACATTCTTTCAGGGCATTTTCAAATAAAGGGCTGACGATACGATTCGCGGAAGAGTCTCAAATTATCCGATTTAGCTTGTACAAAACCAATATCCATTGTGAAATTGAACGCTATAAAGTAGAAAAGCTAAAAAACTTCACTTTTAAAATGTTAGCTGGTACAAACGCCTTGATTCAAAGCAAAATACAGAACTAGCGAAAGAGAAGTATGCGAAGGAAGGCACCCTCGACGTCAGAATCTACTCGGCCAATGAGAGTGCGTTTCGGATTGCATCATGATTCCTGCTATTTCAGTGCATCTTTCGCTCTCAATATTTAAATAAACAAATTTTTATGTAAAATTTCACTTGCATATTTGAAATTAGAATGATTTTTTCTACAAAAACGGATGGCTTTCATATGTTTTTAAAAAATGCTGAAGTTCCCCATTGATAATCAAATTAGATAAAAATAAATTGCATCAAAAATATGGAGATTTATTGTTAGTCTTGAAACTGAATTTAAAACAAAGTTTGTTGATTTCAAATTTTGGAAAATAAGTTTTCTTTCAATTGTTTTGATAAATTCAGAATGGATAGTAAAGAATAATAGATAATCTTTTTTCTTAAGCTTCCAGCAAAAAATATTTCACTTAGCATGAGCAGAATTACATGAAAGGAAAAGATGAATCAAGTCAGTTCAATACTTATATATAAAGAAAAGAGGGGAAAAAAAACTAGTATATAAGTGATCTCGTGCAGTCTCCCTTCTGAAAAGAGTTCTATGTTTTGTGCTGTTAAAAAATGTGCTACTTTAAATATATTTTTAAAAATTTACTTGTGGTGCATCTTACCCCAGCCTTGGGGTACAATGGTTCACTTTGTCACTTAAAAATTTATATTAAAAAAAGTACACATAATTATAGATTTAGAGTGACCGTAATATAAACCTTAAAATATAGTACACACATGGAGGTATGAATAAGAAGGAGTGGGCATTCCTATCCTTCCCTATAGGAGCGAGTGAAGTAAATGTCAGAGGAGCGGCGGCCATCTTGTGACTATCAGAAACTTCGTGGAGCCGCTCTGCCTTCAAGCGGAAGAAGGAGTAAGCTGTTCTTGGACCTTTTCTCTTATGACGGAAAATTCTGAAAACGCGATTGAAATAGTTTTGTTGTTAACACATAACTTTTTTTATTCATTTTTTCAACATTAGTTTTGTTTCATAACTTATAGGGTAGATGCTCCAGTTTTGGCCACTGCACCAGTTATGGCCACATTGGATCTGTTTTTCCAATTATTAACCAGTAATTTCAAATTAGCCAATAATAAGCATTCCAACACTTTAAGCAATCCTTATTTTACTATTTTAAATCTGATTGGTTCATTTTCTCAAACATGTGACTTGTAAAAAAATTAAATGCGTGATCATGTATTGTATACTCACAACTGTTAAGGAACAAGTATTTGCAGTTTTTCATCATAAAGCTCTCAGAATTAATATAAAACTGATCACCCTTAAGGTTTATGCGGTAAGCTTTCTTTTTATTCCGATTTCATATCAAAAGTAATTATTTTTAAGATTAAATGGATGGTGGCCAAAACTAGTACATTAAATTTACTATATGTGCCAGTTTCGGCCATGTAGGTGGCCAAAAGTGGAACACTACATGTTCCAGTTTTGACCACATAACTTCATTATTGTGTTTTTAGCTATTACATAAATTTAAGAATATCTGGATGAAATAAAATCAACTAATTTAGTTTTGTTTCTAAAATAAAAGCAACTAACTTAATTTTATATCTAAAATAAAAGCAACTGATTTACTTTTGTTTCTGAAATAAAAGTAAACTGATTTAGTTTTGTTTCTAAAATAAAAGTAACTGATTTAGTTTGGTTTGTTTTCATTTTACATAGTAATGGCTCCAATTAAAAGTAAGAAGGCAGGTAGCATTTCCATTAAAAAAAATTGTTGCCATCTAAAGTTGGTAATGTAGTTAAGGCCATTCAAATGGAATGTCAAAAATATCTCCATTTTGAATGTTTACCTCAAATTTATATTAGAAAATTTCAACTTGAGGAACCAGACTCGAGTGATGAGGAATATTCTTTTATATGCATAGATTGCTCTAATTTTAAAAATGATTCTGATTAATGTTGCAATTAAAAATTATAAAAATATATATTTGTGGATATTGTTAGTGAGTATAATAATGCACAAATATAAGTTGTTTCATGTATGTTTTTATCTTATACAGACTAAAATAAAATAAGAAGAAATTGCATATGCAACAGTTTTTTTTTTTTTAATCTGCTTTGACTTTTTATTTGAATTAAACTTCTCTATGGACACATACATGATAAAGTATTTTTAAAAAGAAAATATTGTTTGTAAAATAAATTTGGAACAAATATTTTTTTCTATTATAATTTTCATATCTCACTTGGTGAGAAGAAATGCATATATAGGTGCTTCGAATGTGATTATTATCTTGAAATAACTTTTATACCCATATTTTAAAAACAATTCATTAATATTTGTATATATTATGTAGGAAACATCAAATGCAGGGTAAAGAATTATTATTTCATAAAACATAAGTTGTTTCAAGTGTGTTTTTATCTTATACAGACTGAAACAAAATATGAAGAAATTGCATATGCAACAGTTTTTTTTTTTTTTTTATCTGCTTTGACTTTTCAGGATAAATGAACTGTTAATGCCATTAAATATACACAATTTTGCACAAACTGAAATTGAACAAATAAGATAAACAAAATCTTACCGGTGAAAAGTTACGCCAGGAATTTTCTTAGATATCCTATTAGTACAGTTAGTTGCAACACAGGAACCCATTACATAGCACTTTTATCTTAAATTAATCTATAAATAATAGCTTAATTGCCGAAATAAAGTCACCATTAAACAGTTTTAAGAACGACAAAACACGATAGCTCTATGACAAAACAAAACGTGCTTTGATTTGTTTTGGTAGTCACAATATGGTGCCGCGGTTGCAGTTAAGACCTCACGAATTTCAGTGCATGCCATCTCCTGTTTATTTATAGCTCTATGAGTACACATGCATGCAATTTTTCAAACACAGAAAGTCAGTACTTTGAAAGCAAACATTCAAAATTTGCAAAAGTGGTCCATTGTACCTCAGTCTCCCCTACTTATAAATTGGCCATATTAATTGATTAAATTTTATACATTCTCTCACCTGCATTCTTTAACATTTGATTTTACTTAAAATACAAGCAATAATCAGGGAAAAAAAGTCATTGTAAAATCATTAATCTGAATTTATATATGTCATTATATAATATTATGAATCATTATATAATATATGTTATCTGATAATTTTCATTTTATATTATAATTTAACAGAATAGTTTGGAACATAAGATTTAAGTTCCGATATCTTCCTATTAACTCTCATAAATTAAAAAATTATGAATCGAAACATAAAATATTGAGAAAATGAATAAGTTCTCGCTGTTTCCAACTAATGACGTAACCAGAACTGTGTGTGTGTAGTTTTAGATGATGACGCATCTGATAGAAGTACTATAAGCAAGCTTGAAATTCAGTGCATGTCATTTTGCCGAAGTGTAAACAACTTTTTTTCTTCATAATGTTAAACATGTCAAATTTTGTGCCAAAAAAGAGTATTTGCGGGGAATTTTATTACACTACTATATTAAAAAAAAATGCAGCTGAAGAATACAGAATTCCTGTTGGGACTTAAGCAACCATGCTCTGTTGGAAACAATGCGCAGAGATTGGTTTAGATGTTTCAGAAATAATGAGTTTGATGTTGAAGATAAAGAACGCTCTGGTGGCATTACTTCATGAAGACTCATGTCAGACTCTAGCTGAAATTGCAGAATCATTAGCAGTTGATAGTGACTGGCAATGAAAAATGGATACACTACGATAACTATAAATGCAGAAAATTGTAGGGCAAGCCCGGCTATGCATCAACATTGTTGCCAAAGCCGAATATTCATGGTTCCAAGCTTCTGCTCTGCATTTGGTGGGATCAGCTGGGTGTAGCTTATTATGAGCTACTCAAACCAAACGAATCAAACCATCACGGGAGATTGGTATCAACTACAATTGAGCCAAGCACTGAAGGAAAAACGGTAGCCATGCGAGCAGAGACAAAACTGCAAAACTAGTAAAAACTTACTTGGAAATGCTTAAATGGGAAGTCCTACCCCACACGATGTATTCATCAGACATTGCCCCTTCCGATTATCACTTGTTCCGATACGTGGCACATGGCCTGGCTGAGCATCACTTCCATTCTTATGAAGATGCCAAAAAATGGATCGATTCTTGGATAGCCTCAAAAGACATGCCGTTTATCCGACGTGGAATTCAAATACTGCCAGAAAGATGGGGAAAAGTAGGGGCTAGCGATGGATAATACTTTCAGTGACATGTTTACTGATTTTTTAAAATAAAGCATTACTTTTGATGAAAAAACAGTGAGAACTTATTCAACATCCCAATAATTTTGATGCCAATCGGAGGAGCTGGTCCTAAAACATCACTGTTCCAAATTTTAGCAGTTTCCGTCAAGTAGTTATTAAAATATGTAGCATTAAACAAAAGCTTTCAGAACTGCATGATATTTGTTTTCTTTGGGGGGCATTTCAATTTTATGAAAGAATCCACTGGCAGTAAATATATATATATACTAAAAAAAATACTAAAATGCAACGGGAAAACAAAGAAACATGGTTTCCAATGTTGCTTTAGATTAAAGAATTTTTTTTATTTTTAAAATAAATGCAAAGGTGAGGAATAAACAGAAAGAAAAATTGATATGTGTTACTGATTCTAACTCTGCTTCATTTCAAGTGAAGTTACATTTGAACCATTAAAATGAAAACCAATCACAGTTGTAGAAATGCTTTGTGGGACCTTTAATTGATAAAAATGCAAAGAAAACAAAATTCTGCATATAGTATTAAATGTATGAATGAATAAAACATTATTCATGAAATAAAATAGCAACTCCTTGTGTGTGGATAAATAATGCAGTGTCATTAGAATTTGACAAAATACCCATTTTAAAAATGAAATAAAAGCTTAAAACTCTTTCTGGTAAAAAGCGATTAAGTAGAAAAAAATTTAAAATAAAAAAAATTGCACAAATACAGTAAATCGTCTTTTATACATTCTCATTTATATGTCATATCTCATTTATAAGTCATGTTGTTTCATCACAGTCGCGATTCATTCGTATTCATTTTAATGATAAAGTACATCATTTTACCCCTTCTAAAATGTGAAAAATTCCTCCTTTCAATTATGTAAATTTTGATAAAGAATTCATGACTTCGAAATAATTCACAATCAATGAAATAAATAGAAAACAAATTGTCTGGTGCTAATATAAGTGATGAAGTTATTCTATCTTTCTGTAGAGATGCAATGGACTCCATCGAAAAACTTTGAACTTATTTCTTTTGTCAAAAGAATAGTGAAAAAACATCTGATGAACTTAATTGGATTCATACCCACAGACAATCAACACGTCATAAGACGATTAGATTATTTAAATTGAACGTCTACATGCAATCACATAAATCGTATAAGAAATGTATAATTAGTACCAAGGATGAGATTGCCAAAACAGCAAAAAGTCTGAAAAAGTTTGCGAACAACATTTGAGCAATAATACTTATGAATTTCAAGTACAACAAATATTGTAATTGTTTTTGGTATTAAATCTATCCTATTTACAATTTTGCCTTAATGCAAAAAATAGCAAGAATTAGAAAGAAGTTATTTACTTACACAGCATTAGTAGAAATTATGTTACCATTCTAAAGCACACATTAGTAAAACATCTGTTTGTTGAAATTAATCAGCGTGTATTCATTTTAAAAATAAAAATCAGATATAATACTTTGGATAAACATTTATTGAATTGAAATATAGAGTACACTTTTCTAGATTAAATGGAAAATAAACACAAACAACAAAAGAAACACAAAAATGTATTAACTATATTAGTTGCCATTTTTTTTTTTTTTAATACAGCTCTCTCAAATATCTCTCTCATATTATAAGAAGTTGTTTTTCTTTTTTTGGATGGTGGTCTCTCTTGTTCATTAGTAACTATTTGATTTGAGTTTTTGGAGCTCTCTTTAGAAGATTAACATCTTTCATCAATACCTTCATATATATATATTTTCCTTATCTTGAGAAAGTGTTCGTTTTTTTTAATGGTTGCTTCTCTAGTTCATTAGTAACTATTTGATTTGAGTTTTTGGAGCTCAGATCTTCAGATATATTTCCCCCTTATTTTGAGGAAATTTTTATTTGATTAACTTTTTGGTGTATCATTTTCTCTGCTGTTTGGTAGCATTAGAACAATTTTTTTTTTTTTTTGCTTTTTCTTTAGATAGAATCTTTTCCTTTAAGTCTTTAATGTTCTTTAATTTTGTTACCACCACCTTTTTCTCATTTTTCTTTTTCATATGCTTTTGACGAAGACCTCATATTGTCTACCAGTCTTCTATCAACAGGTTCTAGTAAAAAGTCACCTTTTTTTTAAAATAGTCTAAAGAGGAATTTCCTTCTGCAAGGAGATGGTACTTTACAGTCTGCAAAGCATTTAATGTAGTTATGTTAAGACATGATGTTCCAGAAGTTATAATATTGTTCATAATACTAAAACTGGTCTCAACCTTTGGGCCATGAAAACGTGTTAGCAGGGCAAGTGCCATCCTTGACATTAAAGGATACCTTTCCTTTCTTTCAACCCACCATTTAACAATGGACTCTGCACCTGAGAACTTAAGGGCAGTATCCGAATGAAACTTGTGTACTTCCAAATCATACGACTCTTTTTCTTGTTATAACAATAGATTCTGAACAAACTGAGGCAACTCTTTCAGCAGCTTCAGCGAAAGGGAATGCTGTCTACAAGTGGGGTCAATAGCAGAAGCACTTCTTAATAAATCATTATCAATTGGCATTTTTGAAAGAATTTTAGAACAGGCAATATATGCCTCAACTACTAGTTTTTTGAAAGTGAGAACTTCCTCAGAAGATTTAGGTGCAGACATTAAAAGTTCTTTCACTTTAGCTCCAACAAATATTAATTTTGTAGGAAAAAGGTTATTCTTTCCCCAACATCTAGGCTTTTGACTTTCTTGACAGACTTTTTAAAACATTTCAAGACTTCAGGTTTCATAAAACAAGTTAAAAAGTCTCCGAGGAGTTCTATTTGATTGAAATAACTTGACATATTCTTTTAACAAAGGTAAGACAGATACATAGAAATTCATTATTAATTTTGTTTTAAGATTCATACCAAATAACTTTTGGGTAATTCTTAACTTCCTGTCTTTGCCAGCTGCAGTTAAATTTTTAACAGAAAGCCGATTTTGCAGTTTACGAATAGGGTCTCTTCCAGCTTTATTTACATTTTAGTCCTTGCATATTTTTAATACTAAATGAAGAAAGTCCATTTTATTTGACTGTTTTAAAATTGAAAAATAAAACAGAATAATAAGCACTAAACAGCTGCTTCAAATATTGTGCCACATCATACACTGTTAACCATCTAAAACTTATATAGTTTTCAGGTACAGTATATTGAACATTTAAAACATTACATATTTCCTTCAGAGCAGAACGCAAATCAGGTGACCATTTAAAGTCATTATGTATGTCTGCACATAGAAACTCAAGATGCAGTTTAAAAAAAAGGTTTACAAAACTGTTTTGCCGCGTTATGAGCATGGTGGCAAGAGTCACCATCTATATCTAATAGATGGGAACAGTTTTCTCCAAGTCTGACCTCTAGTCCCAATTTTTTCCCTCTCATGACGCGACATGAGCCCAATAGCACAGATATCAAATTATGCCAATGAATGGCATTTTCATCCATGAGGGGAACAATCCCCTTAAAAAGGGAAGCACTATTGACACATTGAAAATGATTGAAGGCTCTCCGTTACAATTTTTTCATTCTTGAAGTAATTTACAAGGACAGTAACCACCTTTTCATTACTGCTACTTGTTGACTCTGCAATATTAAGGGAGAATTTTCCCTCTTTTAAATATTCTACCACATTTTTCTTTATGGTTTTTGAAACACCAAACCTCGATTTGTAAGAAGCAGAAGTGCGATGTATTGTAATGAGGTTTAATGCTTTTTTGTCATGAGACATTCCTTTGATTAATTGCAGATCAGGCGCAAGAGAAAATGACAGGGACTTTTCAGCCAGGAAGCTCAGAAGCATAGCCTCACTGTTTGCAACTCTGTCAATCAAAAGTATTAAGGGTCTTGGTATATGAGTTTCCATCGAGATTTCTGCTGAAGAAAACATGGGATGCAACCCATAAGTAGAGCTTGATTTTTCTTGGGCTGCAGTTTGACTAGTACCTAAAAAGTAATTTGAAAAAATAAGAAAGGGAGTAAGTCTTTGAATTACAGATAATTTATGAAAATCACACTGTATTTTTATTATACAACATCAACAGTTTTTTTTTCTTTTGTCAAGACTGCTTTTTAGACAAAAGTGTTGAAAGATGTCCCATTTTAAAAACTGCCCATAAAAGATTGTTTAAAAGCATGTTTTTCCAATGTCAGAGATGCCAACTAAAGGAAAGGCTTCTCAGTATATCAGACAAAATTTTCAGTAGTTTTTAATAGCTGTAGTTTAATAAAAATGCTAAACAGACGCGGTATAGGACACTCATGACAAATTATTTTATTGGAGATCAAAGTAATCTGGAAGTGCCAAAATGTTCGTTTAATTTTCATAAATTGTTAAACCAAAAGCGCGTTTTGAAGTTTTGATTTCAAAAATTAAAATTTAAGAGGTAAAATCAGCGAAACTGCTACAGGAAGCATAGTGAGAAATTGCTGCAAAAATGAAGGACTTTTTAAGTACCTTAGCCAAAAAAATTAAGCACCTTTGTGCATGCATACTTAAGACTCGTGTATTTTCAAAGCATAGGGCAATTTATGTTTTATAATAACGCATAGTTTTTATTGAAAAATTTAAAAAATATATTTTTTAATTTTGACTATGTATTTTTTAAATTTTAATATTTATTTCTGTATTTTCACAATGTCTTCTATAGTAAAATAAAGGATGTCTTTTTGATTTCACAAAAAAATAAAAATGATAATTTGTCAACTTGGCAATTGTCAAAAATTAAGTCAACTGTGATAATATTAACAATAAAAATCTGTGACCTTTTCCAACATTTCTAACAAATTACCAGTTAATTTGCCTCTTCAGAATAATCATTCAGTATTTCAATATTCAGCGGTGCCCATTGTTGAAGAAAAGCTCATTCATTTTCCAGTCAATGAAGGATTTGAAAAAAAACCTTAAATCATACAGTTTTGAAAATTAGTACACATGTTTGTGAGGGGCTCCTGATGAATATACTAAAAGTCCCTGGCCCTGAGGGGGGAGCTCACACTGCCATCTTGGAATCCAACCACCTTTTTTAGTTTCTCTTGAATATATCAAAAACTATTCAGTTTTTAAATAACAATTTATTTAAGAAATTAAAGAGCGTAAAATTGCCTACAAATACATGCTTTTATTTTTCTTCTAGCTTTAATAGTTCCCGAGGTAATGGGTCTCAGAATTTGCCGCCATCTTGGACTTTATCCCCTTTTTTTAGTTTTTCTTGAATACCTCGAAAACTATTTAGTTTTAAAATCACACATGTAAAAAACAAATTAAGGAACGTAAAATTCTCTACAAAAGCGTGCTTTTATTTTTGTTCTAGCTTTAATAGTTTCCGAGATAATGGGTTTCAAAGTTTGCTACCTCCTTGGATTTCATCCCCCTTTTTTAGTTTTTTAAAAATATCTCAGAAACTATTAAAACTGGAAGAAAAACAAAAGCATGTATTTGTAGAGAATTTTGCGATAATTAATTTGTTGTATAACATGTAATTGAAAATTGAATAATAGTTTTTGAGATAATCAAAAAATACTAAAAAAGAAAAAAATCCAAGATGGCGACAAACTTTGAAACCTATTATCTGGGAAAGTATTAAAGCTAGAAAAAAAACTAAAAGCATGTATTTGTAGGGAATTTTACGCTCTTTAATTTGTTAAATAAATTGTAATTTAAAAACTGAATAATCTTTGAGATATTCAAGAAAAACTGAAAAAGGGGATGAAATACAAGAAGGCGGCGCGAGCTCCCCCAAGTCATCCCGATATCCCCCCCCCCCCCCCCCAAACTGGGAACTTTTACTATGTTCATCATGAGCCTATCACGAACATGTGTACCGATTTTCAAAACTATATGATATAATGTTTTTCGCCCTCAATTTGAGCGACTGTACTATAAGCATTATCATGTTGACACCCCTACATCTATCTCATCCAGATTCCTTCTTTAAATTCTTCCCTTTTGTGGGTTTTCTTCCTTGATACACCTGGTAAACAAAGCTTTATGACTATGCTAGGACGTCATTCAACGTCTGGGGGAACAAAAAAAAAAAAAGTACTTCTCGAGAAAATTGAGCACTTTTTAAGGACCTTCATTTCAAAATTAAGCACTTTTCATGACACTACGCACCCTGTGTTAGTAAGCTTACTTCAAATGCATTTTGTTATCACAACAATGTTAATTTTTTCTAAAAATATTAACTTATTTTTTAAAGAAAAACACGAAGTATAAATTTAGAAATTTAGGTGTTTTTTATAAGTTTATTTGAGTAATTAAGCTTTTAACTAAAAAATATTTAAATTTCGATTGATAGATTTTTCAAGGATTTCCATTTTTTTAAAGAATTAAAGTTGCAATTTGAATATTTTTTTCAAAGTGTTCAAAATTTGATCGCAATCTTCTATCTGAACTGCCGATGAGTACTTAATGAAATTTATTAGTAACTTTGATCTACAATTTCTGTTTTCTAGTCAATTTATTTTAGGAAAAAAATTCTGACTGAAGAACCAGAATTGGTAAATTTTATTGACTCTAACTTTATAGCGGTTTTATTGTGCTATTATGATTTCCTGTTTTGAAATTGAATATATATATATATATATATATATAGAAAATTGAAATTATTTCATTGTTATAGAGTAAATATTTGGACTTGTGAAAGAAAAAAAATTAAGGTTTTATTTTTTGTTACTTTGTGTCTACTTAGCTATTATGAAAAAAATATTTTAAAATAACTGAACTATATTTCAGTTTTAAAAAAGTTATTAATTCTCAATAAAAACATTCTGCAAATTATGGTATTACTATTTTTATAACTCAAAAACCGGAAAAATTCGTTTTTGGCCGGAAAATCGCAAAAGTTTTTTAAAAACTGGAAACTTTCTTCCAAGATTGACAGTTTAAAGAAAACTTGAGTGTGGTCCTGTAACGTTTATTGTTTCTGCAAAAGCAGAATAGTTAATTAAAATGCTAGGTTTAGGAGAGAGCAGTCCTTTTTCAGTCACTTAGCGGATTATCTGCGTATTCTGCTTATCCGAGGTTGCCGCATTTTAATAATTTTGTTAATAAACTGTAAAATATATAAATCAAACAAATATTACTCACCAGGTAATGCGAAGTTATCTTTCCTTGCTTTCACTTTGACATGCGCTTTGAAGACTTCATGTGACGAGTGAGCACAGCAAATCCCTGTTTGCCGTACTGGAGATCTTGGCAGCATATTGAGCAATATGCAATTCCAGGTGTGTCGATTTTTCAGATTATTTCTCTCACATACTCACCATCAATTTCTTTCTCCAACAAATTCCAGCTCCAACACTTTTTCACATCTGTGTCTATAGCATGGACATTCGATTCATCTGAACAATGACAATATCTTTACGAATACTCATCATAATACACTGAAAATTCTTAAAACCTATTCCTCCTTTAAAGCATTTTAAAAATATTTGCAAGAGAGCTGAATCACTGTGAGAGACATGAAACATGTGTAGTAAGGTAGCGATAATTTGACCTACGGGGTCACCATCTAGAACAGAACATGATAGATAGAACTTATAGGGGACAGAAGCAGAACAAATGAATACTAGTTCCTTCTCATTGGTTAAAAATGGTCTTCTGTTTCGAGTTTGAGAATTTACTACCGTGTTACTATGATGGATTTTTAATTTTAACCAATCACAGCGGATTCGATGAGGGTGGGGCACTAGAAACCATAAAATCGTCATTTGGCGATGAGGTACGGACATTTGAAAGTCACGGGAATGCGAAGAAAAGCGGAGCAATTCTGTCGAAGGTTCTTGAAAACCGGCTCTCAGACCAAAAGTTTAAAAGCGGTTTTTCTTAAAAAACCGAACACTTCTTTGAAAAATTAAAAAAGTACAAGATATGTAGTAAAAGTACGATTTTTCTTATTTTATAATAAATGCTTAATTTTAAGATTCAATTACTGATTTCCATACTATGTAGTTATTATACAAGCAATTTCTTAAAAAACTTTAAGGCTCAGCATTGCACAGGCTATTTCAAATAATTGGATATTCCCGGGTGGAGAGAAGCTAGGTCATGCGAGGCCTCGGGATCCATATATTTTCATATGCCCTGCGCCTCCGTTTTTTCAACAAATATTGTCTCTTACTTACCCCAACAAACGTTACAAAGTTAAACACCTTAATATAAAAAAGAAAGAAAAAAATGCAAGAAAATGATTTTTTCCAATGTTAATAAATCCAAACACAGAAGCTCGCTGAAAAAGAAATTCCAGCCTCCGTTAAATTAAAAAAAAATGCAAGAACATCGTATGCGATTTTTGCTCAATAGATGGCAGCAGATGACTTATATAACAGTAACTTTACAAAATGAAAGGAAACACTGTGAAACGAAAAAGCAAGAAAACGATTTTTTTCTGATGTTTATAAATCAAGACACGGAAGTTTGCTAAAAAGAAGGGAAAAAAATTATACAAACCAGCTTTTGTTACATAAATAAAAAAAAATGCAAAAGCAGATATGAAATGAAAATTAATAATAGGGGAAAAAAAGAATATGCCGTGAGTGAATTCACCATGCTACCATCTAGATGGCAGCATGCTGAATTCATTCATTATGACATTTTTAAATAATATCTTTTTAACGAATTATAATTTTGGAATTTCAATGGTCAAAACAGATTCCTTGGATTATTTCCCGTCTTTTGGTACTTTCGGCTTGTTTCAGCATTCAGTGGTTAGTGAGAAGATAGCTGGACATAGATAGAAACATACATAGATACATACTTTTGTTTACATTCGGGTTTTAATAGGATAGATAAATTAATGACTAATATATTTATGTATAAAATTTTTTTTATTGATTAACAATTATTTTTCTGCAAATAAAATCATGCATTTCAAATTCTAATTTAGTAATGTTTAAATGCCCCTAACAGTAAACTTTAAAAAAAAATAATAAAAAAACTAAATATTTGTAGAGAAAAATTACCATATTAATGGCTGAAATGAAAATTTTAATATAGAAAAGTTTTAACAGTGACCCTATTTTCTATGTTTGCATACATTGAAACAGTCCCTTATTCGTTTTTCTTGTATCTCTCAGTTATTTTTAACCGATTCATCTCAAATTTTATATCTGGAGATATTTCATTATGCAAAATCTTTTAACAGAAGAAAAATTGGTTGCCATTGTAAAAATTTAAAGATGATGCAAATATAAAGATGCAGATGGTCCCTTATGTAAATCCATTAACATACAGTAAAAGCTTAACTAACCAGAATGCTCGGGAAACTCTGATTTCCAGATACCTGAAAAGTCCGGAGAGTTGAGTATGACAGGAAAAATGGTGTGATTGTAGCCTTTTTTTTAAAGATTTTTTTGGTCAAATAATTTGTTTTTGTCATTTTGAAATGTACATTAAATACAATTAAGAATACTTCTGTATCTTCCATAACATTGTATTTACAAAACATATTATGAAGATTTTAATTTAACATTGATGATTTTCAAAAAGTATATGATCTGCAGCCGAATTTTATTTTTACCATAAATATATAGATTGTAAAAATATAAACATATAAAAATAGCCGATGAAACTGAAAAATATTCTACTCGGAAAGCATAATAAAACTCTTTTAAGTGATGATAAACAAATCCCAGATTGAATATCAAAACTAACTATCTTTTAGAAGATGGCAAGGGTTATTGCGCAATACGCACGGCTCCAATTCTCCTGCACTTGATATTACGTAATCGGAATCAACATCTGCCAGTATTTGGAGGGTAAATAAATAAAGGAAAATTAAGAGACTTACTAATCTGGAGTACCCCCCCATGACCTTTTTCTTTTACCCATTCTGTCCCTTTACCGGTTTTTTTTTTTGCTGTCGATTTCATTTTTAGGTCTTGTTTTTTAGCGTGAAGACCTTTTTTTTGGGAGGGTCTCTAATTTTTTGCTTTTGAAACCCCCCCCCCCCCATAAAGCAAGTCTGTGAACGTTACAGTACTTTATATTGCTTTTTTTTTCTCCTTCTACGCCCCTCCGTGCAGAGCAAACGTTGCATTCCAGAAATGAATTGTCCACGTGAATGGAACGGAGCGTGCGTGCTAAACTTTGGCAAGCAGATGTAAAACTTTTAGAAAAACTCATTTTCTAATTTTTCTGGTTAGTTGAGCTTTCCGGATACTTGAATGCCGGATAATCGAGAGTTTATTGTAGTTTTAAAGAGGACATGCTACCAAATTGAATGACATTTTGCTTGAATTAAACTTTTAAAAATACAAGAAATAGGAAGTTTTCAGATACTTTTTCATAGATTGTACCAGTGTGAATCAAGAGTAAAATCCAAATAATGAGAGCTTACATAACAATGTACTGAATTTGGAGAGTTTTCTTTTAATATTACATTTCTATATTTTAGCCCTACACAATAATCTTCTATCAAAGAAATAAGATTTCAAATATTTGCAGGCAAAACAATTGGTTGTCAAGTGATTGGAAATTTATTTAATAGTTTTTCCTGTTTATCATCGATTCTAATTATGCTTAAATGTAAACTTGCCTCCAATTATTTACATGTAAGTAACTTGAAAAATTTTAGTCACCTTTTAATTTAATTGCCACTTGTTCAATCAGCTGTAAATATACAAATTCTGAATGTTCCAGAAAGCAAATAATATGCTGACAAACATGTAAATTATTCATACTTCAAAATACAACTTATTGTAAGTTATTATCAGAGATAATGCCATGGAACACGATCTATAGGTTAGTACTGAACATATCTCTTTCTTGCTGTTTATAAAAGGTTCATATATAAGAAAATATCTTATGTTTTACAGAAAAGCATTTAATAAAATAATTTACTATTTCAGAAAGTAACTTTTCATCAGATTCTTACTTTTGTAATTTAACAATGAAATCAATACACGACATAGATTTAAATAACTGTTTCCATAATGGATATCAAATTTGAAACAATAGAGATTATCAAAATAAGACATAAATGTTGATTAATATCTTAAAAGGCATTATGATAATGAATGTTGTTTTTATAAGCATATGTTATGTTTAAGTTATGCCAAAATTATTTTCATCCAATTTGAGTTTTTGCCGAGAGCTTTAGTTTTATGTTTTTTGACAATGATCGAAACAAGCAACATTTCAAATTATTTATTCTTAATAATCTTAACCATTTAAAAACTACAAAGAAATTTTATATTGATATTTTTGAATACAAATCACAGAACTTAGTACTGTTACACTTAGTCAAGAAAGTGAATTAAATAGTTGAGATTTAATGCAAGAAAACTTTGAATAAAGGAAAATTATGAATTAAAATGTAATAATTTTGTAAAATACATCATATAATGAAACTAAAATCTATACATGCACATTTAATACAAGGTTTGCACAAAAGTATAGAGATGCCCCTCCCATAATTTATTAGCAAGTTGAAATGGTTAAGAGAAATGGTACTTCAAAAGTGTTTTAAGAGATCCAATATAATTATTATATTCCTGTAACTTATTGGCAACACACTGATTAAGATAAGAATGCTTACATTGTGCAGCAATAAATGTTATTCAGTTAAAAATGTGTGCAAACTTTAAATAACAGTCAGCTTACATAGTTCAGCAACTGTCATTTCAAACGACAAGAGAACAAACAATATAAATAAATTAATAATCGCTCTATGTCAAGTGGGATAGGAATGTAATTCATTCAGTCATCATCTAAAATGATCACTTCAACAATCAAATAATTAATCGGCAGTAATTTGACGAGTTTAAATGACAGGATACAGCAACTAGTAAATATGAAACGACAGTTCAGAACAAGTGTATTGTGTCATTAATTTGTCAGAAACATATTGCATCTCTAAATTAATTTCATGCGATCATATTGTTTTACAACATGATTTCAACTACGTAATTATTAGAATAACGTACTTGCAAAAACAGCCGCTAACAACAACTTTCTCACTTGCATACCACAACAGACCAACTGAGATTACAATTTAATACTATACTTGTTTACACAAAATCACGTTTTGAAATCAATGTTGCCATACCACGTACCGAAAGAATGCAACAGAGAAAAATACGGAAATTTTTAGCCTAGTTGGATAAATGTCGCACTGGAACAAAACACAATGGCGTTAGAAAACAGTTTGGGATAAATACCAGAAAAGATTAAGCTATTCATATCCTAAAGGACAAAAGTCATATAATAACAACGCGCTACTTTTGGTATTAAATTCTTGAATGACCCTCTATAGTAGTTTTGTTTAATTCATTTCTGCTATCTGAAACTTCCGGCGCACTACGCTGATTTCGATATTAGCATGGACGAGCTTGTGAGCTGAAGAGCAGAGACGCTACTTTTTCCGCACGTTAACAACGGGAAAAGTGACGTCTCCCAACCCAACCGGGGGTACCAGAATAGACCCCATAATGCTTTATCAAGAAGAACACTTAAATATTCAGCACTCGATTCGAAGTCCTTTTTTCGATTATTATGATTTGATTATACTTAGAAAATACCAAGCATGATGTTTTTATGTTTAGAGTATTGAATGTTAATCTAAAATACGAACCTCTTTTCACGGTAAAAAAAACCAAGTTAAGAATAATTAATTACTTTTTTTTACGGTTGAATCCAAATTAGATGTTTTTAATTGCGTGTAAAAACTAATAGAAAAAATCGGTAATAAAAAGTACAAAGAACTTGACGTTTCCTGTATGGATGAGTTTTCTGGTTTGTTTTCTTACATTAAAAACCTTGACTTTTATCTGCTGGGATATTGGATTTCCGCTTTGAAGATTCCATTGACTTAGCATTACATCAGAATTACGTAGTACCAGCACTTAAATGTAAACAAACAAAGCAGAACACTCGTCCAAAAGTAAGATCTAATTTGTATTTGGTGCTTAAAGTGGAATAAGTGGTTGCTTAAATCGGAGGGAAAATGTGTTGAAAGTTCGGATGATTGTGCACAGCATATCAAAAAACTCATTCATTGTTACAGGAGTAATAGCAAAGAAAAACATATAATAATTTAATTACAAGTTTTTTTAAAACTTTAATCTTTATTGCATTGTAAAAAATGTATTTCTTAATGGAAAAAGAAGCATATAAAAATTTTATCTACCGTCTTTTTTCGTGGTATGAACTATTTTGAAAATCTATCATGAGTTTATATATTTCAGTAGTCGTTTTGAGGTTGAAGAAGAGACGTCACTTTTCCCACAGCAACCATAGAACTAATATCTACTTAAGCAGCAACGCGGAAAAGTGATGCCTCCCCAACCCAACGGGGGTACCAGAATAGACCGTAAATGTGCAAGACAGAGATGCAAATTTAAATTAAAATACACCACCAATTTAAATACATAACCAGAAATAGAAACAGCAACATGAATAAATACAAAAAGAATGAAAAACATCTGCATTCATAATTGATGCTTAGATACAGTACTGTTACACCGAGTACAGTCTTTCTCTTGCAAGAAACGAGGCGCAAATGATGAAGGTTTCTTGGATTAAAATAATTTAATTCGCAGCCAAATATTTACAATAAAAAGCCACAAATTCAAATATGTGAAAAATTAGACTTATATAACTCAATCACAATAGCGCACAAAATACACAAAAGATAACAAAGCTCACTAAGCTTCACCGCGTTGGATAGCTCGACCGATTTTATGATTGAACTTCACAGCCCAGATAGCCTTTTATAGTCTGACGAGGTGAACGATCGAATTTTCTTGAAGATTAGCTGTATCTCGAAAACCAAGCTTAGCCGAGCCTTGAAACATCGCGATCCCCAAACAAGCATTTGGCGCCAAAAATATCGCCAAGTCCCCAAATCGCCGCAACACACGTAGCGCACATAATATCCAATGGCTTGAAAATGAGACTTCTGACGAAGACGTGCAATATTCTCTAGTGTTGGCACACTTTATCACCACTACCTCACCATCTAGTAGAATTACCCATCTTTTCGTAAAGTTATTTACCCACACTCTTATTATATGAGTGGACGAAAGTGAATCCTTAGGTGTGAAATTAAATAACTTCGAAATGCACGCTGCGTATTTATGTCACAGTCGTTGATTTTGTAAAGCAAACGCACAGTGAAACCACGCAGTTCACCATTGCAGGTGCCAAAGCTCGACAAAACAAGAATAAAAGAGTTAAAAGAGTAGAAAATGTTTTTATGTGAAACCACCTCCGACTTCTTCGCTTAATTTGCCGATTCTTTAGATGCAAAATTTCATTTCTTTGTCGCATTCAATGCTTTAACCCTAGATAACTAAACATTCGCCCTAATAGACTAACCACCCCTGCCAGTTTTGCAAATTCGAGATGTTCCCTATGCGCTCACACCACCGCACTAATAGCGTTCCTTCATAACTAGTAAAATGAGTTATTTCAATGTGATAAGCATGGCTGTACACATGCAGATTTGCTGCAATCGTCGCCTAACAGTCGAATGTTTAGTAATAACGTGCAGAAGTTAAAGTTAGTTGCAGAAGACACGACTAAAAATGCGGTAAACAAACGCAGAATTTGTACTTTTTGTCCATCTAAGAAACGCAGAATGACAAAATACGTGTGCAACTACTGCAACAAGGCTATTTGTGGCAAGGACATAAAAGCATCTGCCAAGAGTGCAAACGCTAATTTTTTCACCACATTTCTATTTTTTAAATGAAATATTATAATACTTTTCTTAAGTTACACTGATCTGTTTGAAATAAAATAAAGGAAATATAAATATATACTTGTTTTTAATTCGTAGTCTACGAGTCGAATGATTAGTTACAGAGCAACACTGATTTAAGTTTAGTTATCTAGGGTTAAGATGGTGCTCTAGGACCCCGGCACTGATGAAGCAGAAGTGAGGGCATAGAGAAAACATTTTTACTAATTTTTTTTACCTTCGAATTTTTTTAACTTCCAGCTGCTTAACCCGTGATGTAGATGGTTTGGAAGTTAGTCTCAAACTGCATTTTCTTGCGTGCATTATTATAGCTCAATTTATATTATACTATCAGTACGCGCACGGCGTTGCCCGTGAAATAAGGACTTCAAGAAACTGAAAAAAAAACAAAACAAAAAAAAAAACCCGCCCACAATGAGACGAAAAAGTTTTTAAAACAAAAGATACACATTGATTTTCTCGCTTATTTTTCTTCGCGCTAATGGCATATCATTGACAGAATTTTACTTTGATATTACTTCGGTTTTTTTTAACGAAATGAAATTTAAAAAAAAAAAACCTACTTTCACATCTTTATTATAATCAAGCTGTGAGGTACAATGTTTATTTTTAAACAAAAATAATATATATATATATAAAATTTGCTTTATTTCAGCATTGGCATTTCATAATTTCACTATTTCAAGTCGGAACGTTCTGGTATTGCTTGCTTTACGACTGCGTCCATTGAAGGAAGGGAATAAATCGCGGCTGTTTTTTCCGCCAGATGGCGTAGCGAGGGCGAAAACGTGCGAAACGGCGTCCCTCTTCACTGTCGGTATTCGAGAAAAATTCTCTGATGCCATCAAGAAATAAATTAATTTAAAATCGAAGAAATAAAATATTTTAACCGTTCTTGTTTTAAATCAGAGAAAAACAATCGATTTACTACCAAAAAAATTTTGAAAATGATATCTTTATTAGAACATGGGATGCAAGAGTTTTAAGAATTCCGGAAAATTTTATTTTTGAAAGTGACTATTTTTAAAAGAATTCTCAAAATTCAGTAAATTACGTTAGGAATTCGAAACTAACTTCATTATAACGGAAATCGCGTGCTCTTTTCGATTGTGTGTCTATTGTTTTCGTACAATTATTCAAAACCATTCTATTTAGAAATTAATGCAAAAAATCAACCAAAACAACACAAAACATTAAATAAAAAATTGTCTAGATTAAATTTTAGAATTCCGGCATTAGTCCGAGGTGCATTGAGTCACCATTAAGACTACCTGTGTGCCAAATTTCAAGGTTTACGTGCGATAGATTCGTCTGGACATCGCACGCAGGCACACACACACGAACAAACATTGCCTTTTATAAGTATAGACTACTATAGCGTTGCATATAAGTAGAAATAAGGCTTGTTTTAAAAGTATTTGGTACTAATTAAATGTTACTATGTTAAAAATGGCTCGACGTGGGAGTTTTAAAGATTATCAAATGCTTCAGTAGTTTCATTTATTTCGAGTTGACCGCGTGTACACAATCAACATCATCGGGAAGTCTTAATGTCGGGAATGCAAAATTAATCACTCCCCATGAAAGGCTATAAACGTTTCTCCAATACGTTTAGGTATTGTCCCTGCTATCAACATTTCCCCCCCTTTGTCTTATTCAGTCAACAGCGTACATTCCTGGACAAGAGAAATTTCGTAAACGAATGGCATTAACCTTAAATCAATCAACATCAACATATTTGACGTTTTAACCTCTTCCGGTAAAATGACGAGTATAGCTTGCCATTGGTTTTCATGCTATACAAAGCGCCATTCAAAGATTAAATCTTACCAGAAGGTGTTATCTTCTGCAGCACAGAGGGACCCAGGGGTGTAGCGAAGCCGGTACGCACCGGAACGACGTTCCGGCACTGCTTTTTTTTAAAACGGGAAAGAAATAACAAAAAAATGTGAAAACGTCCTTAAAACAGCGTGATTTTTATCACCCAGATTAAGAGCGTTCCGGTACTGCTTTTAGAGTGTCCCGGCACTGATTATTTTGCGACTACACCACTGGAGGGACTTATAAATTATGAAGCTCTGGACAACAGGACAATAATTTCATTACAAAACTTGTAGTAAATGCTAGAAGTCCATACGAAAAAAAAAATCTGTGAAGTCTTTACCTTATGAAATGAAGCAAAAAATTAAATTCTGTTTACATAACAGATATTAAAAATAAAACAAATGTCAAAAGGATGCATCAAAATCAATTTTAAAACACTTTTTAGTACATAAATTTAATATACAAGGTGTTCGGATACCACTGGACAAACTATAAAGAACAAAATTCTTAATTTTGGTAGACAAAAGTCATCCAAAGAACCATACTTCTATGATGCAAAGATTTCGAAAAAAACGCGAAAGAAAAAGTAAGAAGTCAAATCTGGTTTAAGAAAAATAAACTTTATTGAACCTCCCGAAATTGTAAATCACGATGAACAAATTGCCATCACGATCACAAGATCTGCCTCCTTTGGATTTTTTCGTATGGTTACATTTCAAGGAATTAATATACCGCAGTTACTTCAGAAAGTGATTTAGTCGCACGTCTGCATGCTGCCTTCACTTATGTCGACACTACAATGTTGGATCGTATGCAGTTAGCCACAGTACGGCGAGCACACGCATGCCTTAAAATGCATGGAAGTAATTTTGGTCAGCTACTTATGTAAACACCATGTCATATGTAAGTATTGTTCGTTCAAAAACTCGAGACTAGCACTTTGGGACGATTTACTACGGAAAGGGATGAGAGGCAATGAGTAAGATGAGCGCTTTACCGGATTTCTTTGTTAGGTTATGATTTTCGCCCGTTTAGGCGTATTTTTTTAAAGTTAGTCTGTACAGCAAATCAATAAATGAAAATAAAATGTTGCTATATACTGATAAGTAAAATGTAAACTTATCCCCCTCGATTTTCACCTCACCCCTATTTTGGTGAAATCAACTCCCTCCGGCGCATGCGCAAAAGCGCGGAGGGTTTCTGTATTTGAGAATGACCAGTACCGTTGTTTCTGTTTGTATTAAAACTTATTTTTCTTCCACCGGATGTGATGTCATACATTTCTTCTTTTACATTTCCCTCCAAAACTATGCGTCGTAGAGGTATGGTTATTTGGACAAATTTTACATACTCAGAGCAAGGATTCTTGTTCTGCATAGTTTGTCCGATGATATCCGAACACCCTGTATATTTAATTCTGATAGCTTTCACAGCCTTTCGTTTGATAGAAATACTCACAAAGGAAACTTTACCAACACAAACTGACCACAATTATTATTATTATATAAATTACTTTAAGAAATAATAAGTTTTACTTTGTATTTCAATTTTGTGCATAAAGAATTTCTTATTGAAAATACCGAATTTTGCATGAAATGTTATTTGCCTGAATATTTAAACATTCAATTTATTTGAATCGTCTTACGACAAAAATTAGATAAAAGTATGAATATTACCAATAATTAGCTTAATTACGCTTTAATGTACCATACATATCAGTGAACTTAATTAATACACAACTACCAAATAAAAAAACACAATTTAACAGCTAACTTCTAAGACTACATCATCACCTTAAAAAAAAAAAAGTTTTTAAATACGATCTTACGTAATGAAAAGTAGAAATAGTTTTTAATAAAAAAATATGGCCATCAAAACAAAACCCCGAAGGCATGATATTCTAAGCAATTTGGAATTTTAATCACATTTAAAATAAGTCTTAGTTTTTAATGAATGCTTAGGAGTTTCATTCTTACGATCAGGTGTGTAGTAGAGCCAGAATGCTGTTCCGGAACTGATTTTTATTTTTACGAGAAATAAATAAGAAAAAATTGTGAAAACCTCCTTAAAACAGAGCGATTTTTGTAACTCAGGTTAGAGTCAAGGTTACTTGAGAATAGAAAGGTTAAACTCACAGAGAGCGGATGCATTGATGACGTCGCAATGGGAACCATTACCCCCTGTATAAGACATCACCCCCTTATACAGGGGGTAATGTTGGGAACACGCCGTTTCGTCCCAATGCTGCTTAACGAAATAAAAATCATGTTTGAGAGCTCTTTTAGCAACAGAAAAACTTTTTCTAAGACTGATATTTTTATTGAAACGTTGTCAAAGGGTAGCACATTGCGAACGAAACAAAATTTGGAGTATTTAATAGAAAATTTTGATAAAACTCAGTCAAAAATAGCTTACTTTTTACATAATTGCTTTCATAGCACAATTCGTTACTGAATTATTTACACATATATATCGCAAATATAATTTATAAATATCCGATTTTCACACACATAATAGGAATAATATATAATTTCAAAACTTTCGAACAGTCAATGATAAATCAATATTTGCAATATTATATATAAATTATTGAAAAATGCTAATATTATGTTTTAAATAGAATAACTAAGAACAAAAATTATTATACCTTTGATTAGATTAAAATTGCAATAATTTTTCAGAGGGCTGGTAGTGTGAACCATTCCACTTCTTTGAATTTTGTTTCTTTTATGTCTCATGTTTAACCATCTCGGCCGAATGAAAGTTCTTGTTCTCAGATAGATTTTAATTACCACTTCTGACACGTTTGGAAATTTTTCTTTCAATTTCGAACTAAGGTTTGCAATCACATTCCTTTCTGTAGTTCTTTAGTTTAAGAAACCAGAGGAAAACTCAAAAACCTCTTCTTAGCAGTCAAGCAACCTCCTCAGCTCTAAATCACACGAAAAATTCTATAATATAATAGCGGTGAAACGGCCTCTAACGCTGGGCGTGGCTACGACCCACCGGACCAGACACCCACTCCCCACCTGCAGCGTTCGCGGGAAACAGTGACGTAGCCCCTGATTACCGAGGGTTACGACAGGGAGGGTTTTCCCCCCCTAAATTCGGAGAGGAAGGAGAAGAGAGGGCCGAACTGAATTTCCCTTATTGAATCCTCTTCCTCTTTGAAAGAAAAAGTTTTTTGAGCTCTTTCTTCCTTTTGCCTTGAACAATATGGATCGAGAAGATCCTACTGGAAGGAAACAAAGGTTAGCAAGAGAGAGATTTGCACGATGGAGGGCGAGACAAAGATACTTCTCAGAGATCTTTACTTTCGTTTTTGTTAAAAAGGTTCTTTCTTTTTCGTACTTAATTTTGGAAATGAATATTTATATATTTTGCAAAACGAAAGTTACTGTCAATTGATTCATCATTTCTGTTTTTCATGCTTTTTTTTATTTCTTAAGCACTGACAATCAGATCCGAGATATTGTTGGCAAGATAAAAGCCGTTCTTAGACGGGCATAAATCTTCTAGTATATATAATAAAACTAAATTCCCCGCCTTTTTAATTCAGAATGTGAGGAGAAAAGAAAAAAGAAGCAAAATAAAAACTCGGCTCCAGACTAGATATAAATAAGCCCAAAAGATTATATTATTTATTTTCATTCATTGAAAATTACTATTAGGCAGGGAAAAAAAGTATTCTCAAAAGGCTAATTGATTATTTGGAATTGCTGTAAAGTAAACAGAAAGAGAAGAACTCAGGCCAGGTCAGGTGTCGTCTTCGAAATCTGACCGCAGTTCAAATTACAAGGTCCGTCCCAAAATAACGTTAACCCTTTGCATTCGGAAAAGTAATTAGATGCATAATTATTCACAGATTTACAAGACCTCATATTATTACTTTGGAATGTAAAAAATATGCTTGTGTAAGTTCATTTTTCCTGAAAAATTATTTTACATCTTACAACTTTGTAAGTAGTTTTTTAACCAACGAAATCAAGAAACGTCAAAATGATACACCGTCTAGAATGGTGACTGAGAGTCACCTCTAGAGTGCAAACGGTTAATCCATGTATATAAAACGATAAGGCGGAAAAGGACGTGGCGGAAATCTCTATATATAAAACGCTAAGGCGGAAAAGGACGCGGCAGAAAAAGGGGGGTTAATTTCTCTTTTGTCGATGGCAACGTCTGTTACCAAACAAAACCGAAAGTCTCCGCCATGTTAGGCATAACTTCATAGAAATAGCCAGTTACTATATTCGTTGTGGTGTAAGATAAATTTTCTCGAAAAAATTGAGTTTAAGAAGTAGAGTTCACAATATTTCTTATAATATAATGAAACTTTGGATGAAATGATTCAAAAGAGATCAGTTAGAAATGAAGGAGATGACTTATGAGAGCCAGAGAACGTTCAGGTCAAAGTCAAAATAGTTTAAGTTAGCGACTTAGGTTTTTCTAAAAAAAAAAAAAAGGTTGAATCAAAAACTTGCAAATAAATTTTGTCAAACCTTTCCCTCAATCTAAAATTCAATAATCTTTGAAATTTCAAACTACGATATAAATGACAGTTGAAATCAGAAAAATCCCTGCTTCACCTTCCAGCCGTGCGTTATGATAGTACAGCTGTCGAGGCATTGCGCTTGGAATTCAATGTTCCGGGGTTCGGTCCCTGGGTGAAAACTTTTTTCTCCGAATGCTTTCACTCACCATTATTACTGTCTTCTGCCTCCCATAATTATCTCCTCATTTTAGTATCACCTTAATCGATTTATTTTTAATCCTTGAAAATTAAAAACTTCCAATAAATCTTCACACAATTTTCTTACATATCCCTAAGCACTTTTTCCTCCACCCTCTTTGCCTCATGACTAATTTGAATAGTTTAAATTTCAGATAATATATTCCTAAAACTTATGGGAAAATAATTTTTTTACTAGGTTTTGTATTCCTTTTCAAACATGATTATCGATAAATTATAATCTTAATGTAAATTCATCTCTAATTTACAAGTGTTTCAAATTAAGAAAAGAATAAAAAACTTTTTTAAACATCATTCCATTGTGCACTAAAAAGTAATTTTTTATTTTAATTATTTTCTACATTTTATTTAGAATTCACTATTATAAATATTATTTTTAAACAATTTCTTCTTAAATTCATAAGCAGATGGACGGGTACAAAAAAAAAAATAACGTTTATTCAAACGCACATCGACACAAATAATTCTATTCGACACGTTGCTTACAGAGATACGTTTCTATTAGCACAACCTACAAATAACGTTTCGTTCGAACAGCATTACCAGCAAATGGGTCAGGACAAAAAAATTTTATTCCTTCTTGATTAAGGTGAAAGCATTGAAAGGAAATCAGCTTAAGATTTTTATTTATTAATAATATTGTCATTTTTTTATGTTCATAGTGCTAAGATGTAACACCACAATCTCTTTATTAATAATAATAAATCTAATTTGTTTTTAGAATTAATTTTAAGGATAATTATATTTGATTTAATTATCCAACTTATTATGTATTTGTTTATTTATGCACTTTCATAATTTTCTTTGAAGAAAAATATCTTTTTTGAGGCTAAAAAATTTTATTCTGTGCTGATTTAAGTTAAAGCAACAGAATCAAAATAAAGATGATATATATATATTAGCGAGCAGGGGACAGATCCACCCTAGTATACCTAAAACTGCTCAGTTCAGTGTCGTTACTAGGCAGGGTAAGTTTCCTGGGCGCCATTACCCAAGCGTGTAGAACTGGGTTTAAAAATTTAAAAAAGTTATTCACTTATTTATTTTACTCTATCTTATACGAAATAAACAAAGAGAAAGCATTGTTATAGTCAAGAAATTCCACCTTAGGATTTTGACAACTCTACACATGTTAGATCGCACTCAGTCGGAAAAAACCTTTATTAAAATTACGTCTGTCTGTGAAAGCCATAACAGAAAAACGATACTAGCTTGGACGGATGAAATTTGGTATGTTGTCATAACACAAAAATTATAGCTTTCTATCAAATTTTGGATGAAATCTGTCTACGGAAAGATTGTACGTCCGTGCAAATATGGGCACGACAACACTGAAACGCAAAGATCTAGAAGGATTAAATTTAGCATATGTTTTTATCATCAGAATTGTAGATCTGAATCAAATTTAGTTCTACTTTCAAATTTAGCATATGATTTTATCATCAGAATAGCAGATCTGGATCAAATTCAGGTCTCAATCGGAAGAAAGGACGGCGTTTAAGACGCATACACAGTTTTCTTCACTATACATATACAAAACACAAACTGCGACTTATTGTATTTGTATACGAGGAAGGCGAGGGGATAACAGCAGCTGATTTTTTCTTCATCTTAACTCTAAATCATTAAACTGTAAAAAAAATATAGAACTAAAACTTTAAAAAAAAAAAAAGGTTGATGATCAATTTCTTTCCCTTCTTGCCGCCGCACTTCCTAAGACCGGTCCTGCCATCCACAATCTAACGCAATTCCTTTTAAGCTGGAAATTCACAGCGACACCGTTCCACACCGTTTGGAGCGTCTCGCACCAAAACCCGTCGTCAATGCTAAAATCCGATGAGAATTGGAGCGGTATGGTCGAAAAGTTTGGATTTTGAACCGGTCCTGTTTTCCATTCGGCGAGGTGGGCCATAAAACTGAAATGCGATCTTAGGGAGGGGGTAGCGAGGCTCTCTCACAAAAGCAAAAACTACAAAGTGGGAGTGAAGCTCTTCTCTCGGGAAAACGGGGCGCGGGGGGTCCCGTTTTGAAAGCGGGGTAGGCACAGTAGCACTAGGGATTAAAGTGACCGGCTGTTTAGTTTCCATGGAGCCTCCATGAATGGCCCACCTAAATGGATGACCTGAAAATTGGAACGATGTGGAACTACGCGCTCCAAATAGACTGGAGTATTGCCCTCGTGAATGTTCAGCTTTAGAGCTTTCATTCTTCCGGGGAAATGTTATGCTTCGTTTTGTAGAAGGAGAAAACTTTCTTAAGTACTATATTTCAACTCAGTACCGATTTCCTCTGTAGCGCACGCGCAGTAACAACGCCTATTCGTTCCGTTGAATTTGTGAAGAGAAGAAGCTACTGTTCAAAATACAGAACCAATTTTTTCGTGAGCCTAAAATTTGAAAATAAATAATTAAAAAAAAAGATAAATAATTGATGATAAATAAAAATTAATTCAAAAATATTTTACTATATTTTTTTTTTCGTAAATAAATACGAAAGTAACACTCCTGCATGCTGTACCGCTGAGCTTTGCGTACAAAAAAATTCGTCAGTGTAGCGAATTTCATTAATTTTAAAGCATCAGATAGCTTTCGGTTTGTCAGATTGCTTTTCAGAAAGAGGTAAAATGTGAATTTATTATTACGTGGAAATTTGGAGCTTGGGATATCGAGTCGAGTTATTCCACCCACATTTAAGACTGTTCAAAATAAACTAGAAACCAAATTCCAATCATAAGGTACTAGGCCTGTACGGATGAAATATGAATATCAACGAACATCAAAAGATCCGGCACTGATTCCCCAGAAAAGTGAGTCAAGGCACGTCCAAAGTAGCTGGCTCCACATATAGGTATCCTTTAGTAACGTTTTACCCCCTATCCTAGCCGGGCGGTTCAAATCAACGTTCCCACAAGCACTTACATAAATTCAAAATTTTACATTGTTTTTAATTTGACATATCGAATGAAACCATGGCTTTGGATCATTCATATTGTTTTATTAAACGCCAAGTTTCTCGACTACACAATCATGTATTAATTCATTTCATTATATTAAAAATATCCTAAAATAAATAACTCTAATTAGGAGATTCAGAATATTAATAAACTGATATATAGAATCATCCGTGCTATTGAGTTTACCATTTTTGTAATTAACTAAAAAGTTTTTCTAGGAAATGAAAATGTTAGCTTTCCAATAAGATAATATTTATATCCCAGTTGTTTTACGCTCGGAAGAAAATCACACTGCCTGTTTAGCAGCTCTGTCACATGCTTGTATTTCAGAAAGAAAATTTGAAGGTCGTTCTTCACAGATCAAGGCATTTTTTTCCTCGCCGCATTAATGAAGTTTTCTGTGAATGCAGAAACCAATTAAGCAGTCTCGAATAAAGCCGGAAATGAACAAAAAGAATGACAGGATTATATGTGGGTGAAAATATGTGTGGACTAATGCATGATGGCGGAAGTTTCTAAGCTATGTAAGTTGCATAAAAATTAAGCAGGCTGATAAGTATTTGGTGACACGAGGTGTTAAGTTAAGATGAAAGTTAAGATGCAGGAGTGATTGCAACTCCATTTCAAAAATCCTGAAAATTAGCGTGCTGCAAAAATCCGGCATCATTTCGAATAATTGTAGATTGTGTGATGCACAAACATACATACAGTAGAACCTCAGGCCAGGAATCCGAAATTTCGTATAATCCGAACATCTTTTTAATTTTCTGAAAAAAATTTATTAAAAAATGAAAGAAAATAACAATTAGGAATCAGAAAAAGAAAGCTAATGTTTATTCTTAACTTAAAAGAAATATTTTGAATTGTTATTTAAGAATGATTGCAGCACCTTAATTAGTAGAAACAAAATCGGTTTTCTTCTTTTGACGTAAGGAACTAAATCTGCTTGACAATGCGAATCGCAGCTAGCTGTTTCTGTACTCTTTCACAGAGTACCCAAAGTTAATACTCTACTGCATTTGGTATATTAAGAATATTTTACCGAATTTTCCGGATAATCCGAATTTCCCGGAATCCGAACAGAGGTCAGCCCCAATTAGTTCGGATTTTCGAGGTTCTACAGTATTTTAACAAAACGATAGGATTTTCACTAATTTATTTCGACAAGAAGTTTGACTACTCCATTGATTTTGATATAATCTAAAATTATTACACTATCGTGATGATATATTTGTTCTAAATCAAGATTTGAGACAGATTGTGAAAATATCCTGAAATTCCGGATTTGAGAAGGTAAAAAAAAATCCAGAATTCCGCATAAATCCTGAATGCAATCACTCCTGGTACAGTACGATCCATGCAAAAAGAAAAGGTGCTAAAAAATTTAATGAAATTTAAAAAAAACACTAGTAGTTCTATTAGTGTACAGAAAAATTTCGATTAACCGACCAGGGCTATGGCGGATAACCGAAATCTTTTAATACATATGTACTGTAATACTGCACAGTAACATGATTTCAGTGATGGCTTGGGTCGAAAATGAAAATAAAATCCTGTAAAAGTGAATAATACATATAGTATTGTATTTAATTTTACAAATCGAACAATATAAACTGCAATATAAGAGTAGTGATGTACAGATATGACGGATTAGATTCTTTAGACGATGACGGATAACAGAAACTGATGGTTAATCGAAGTTTTACTGTACTACAAAGTAGATTTTTTTTATTTGAATTATTACCTACTTTTTAGTTATTAAATTATAATTAAATACTGTAAATATTATAAAAGTTTGAAATCAATTTTTTCCCCCCTAATACATTATCAAGTGACGCCACTCGTACAGAATCAAAATCTAATTAATTAACCGATAACAAATAATATAAAGTTCTGCAAATATTAAAATAGTTTACTTCCATCAAGAACACAAAAGTGTACAAAATTTCAAAACTCTAGTACGTCAGGAAGTGAGTGAAAAAAAGATTACAAAAATTCCGCCTTGAACCTAAAAAGAGAAAGCTAAAGAAGAAGGTGAGCGTTTGTGTGTTGGGAGGTTTACTTGTGATCCACAGAATTGTCAACTAAACGAATCGTGGGATAACAAATAATAAAAGTCAGATAAGTAAATCAGACTTTTTAATGGCGGATGAGAAGTTCAGATTAAATTAGGTTACTTTCTTTTCAAAAACATGTTTTTTGCTCAAAAATATGATTTATATATGAAATTAATTTTGAACATATTAATGTAATTAAGCAAAACAAAAGGAATCGTTACTGATGGTAGTTAATCACTGATGTTGTGAAGAAACGGGAAAGGTGAAAAAACGTTTCTCTAAATACGGTTTTCCTCTTTCTTTCTTTTTTTTTTCATCAATGTTTATTTCTAATTACGGTAGAAACCAAGAATAAAGTTAAGTGCAGAAGACAAGCTGATATGCTCAAACCTTTTGATAAGACTTAAAAAAGGCATCTTTAAAATGAACGTATCAAGTTATTATGGCTATTTTTAATTCAAGAGTTACACGTGAAATATCGATATCATGAAAGAAACAATTTATTTCAATTAATATCATAAAATTATTGAACAAGTTCTGTCTATTATTCTGTAATAATAACATTAATTAACCAACAAGTAGGAAACTATAAAGGAGATTTTCATTGCATTTCAACAAGGAATTGAAACAACTCTGGAAGTAAACTGATTAAAACTTTCTAGGAAGTAACAAGGCATTTTTGGTACATTAGTCCGTTTAACACCTTCAGATATAGCCCAAACTATACTTCATATTCAAAATCCGTATTGCACTGGGTGATATCCCGTTGCTTACACGTTAAATCTGAGAAACTGAAGGGTCTGAAAAACACGATTAAACTCACAGAATCGTACAAGGTATGTACCTAATTTTTTTTGAGCGGAGAACTAATTTGAGAGATTTTGCTAGGTTATTGTCATTTCTTATGAATATCTGCCTATCTAACAAGATCTATACTCAAAATGAGCACCGATACATAGGCAAATTAATTTTAAAGAAAATAACTAATTTATATATGTATTTCTTAACTGACGTTCTGAAACTGAACGAAAGTTTAATTCTACTTTTCCGAAATAATTATTGCAACATTTTACATTAATGCTTAACGCTAAAAGATTTCATACAAATACTGCTGATAATAGTTAATGTGAAACTCATTGAACATCTTTTATGTGTCTAACTATAATAAATTATGGGGGAAAATAATGCATCTCTAATTTTTATGAGCTTCAATTTAATTGATCTAAATGCACTTCGAGTAAAAATTCATAAAATTTATCGTTTTAAATATTATAAAACCACTGCTCACATAGAAAAGTAATTCATCGTTAATATAATTTTTGTTCACTTATCATAACTAGTGAAAAAGCGCACAGAACGAAAGAGAGAGAATCGAAAATGCTTTAGAACATTTCAGGGTAAATAATCGAAGAAATAAGTTCCTAAGAAACTGAGAAATTTATATGACAGCTATTGACATATTTTTCTAATTTGATCATAAAATCAGGCTGAATTATTTGGACTAAAATTTACAAAAATCAATAAATTTTGTTGTTGGATATAAAACATTATCAAACTAAACACAAAGAAAGAATTTCAGAAGAATGCTAAAGTAATATGATCACAATTCCAAGCCTACTATGGGTTTTTGGATGCTCTTCATTAAATGCAGTGGAAAGCTCTGGAGGACAAGCCAAAGTCCACCATTTCGATGACACACGATGCTGAACGCTTAAACGAACATTTTTTTTTATTATTAAAGATAAAACCAGAAGATAAACAATACCATATTACTGTTCTTTTTAAAACGAAATATTTTTTTAAAAAAAATAAAAACTCTAAAAGTTAAATGCTATCTCAAAGGCCATTTTAACAAAAGATATTATCGGATCAACGCTTAATTTAAAAACCCAAAAAGAGTCAAAATATGCCTAATACTTGAATGACTTTTAAGAGACAGTACTACTTATCAGACTAAATGGAATCTGGATTCTTCGTATATCACAGGAACAAACTATTAACACGTTGACGTAAATGACGTCTATAGATGTCCAGTTCTTGGGATTGTAGATGCAAATGACGGCTATTGCCGTCCTATATTCTTAGTATTATAAATAAACTATTAAAATGTATATCAGTATTAAATTTATTTCCTTTGAAAGTCTCTGGCTGATTGTTCTGACAAGAATGAATGATGAAGATGATATTAAAAGTATAATAATATTTTTCATATTTTAGACCTATGTGTTTGGAATTCAATTTATTTATATCGAAAGTTCCATAAAAAGGCTAAATTCCTGGAGTTTAGGGACTCCCTGATAAAATTATTAATTCAATTACCAGAACATATTTCCACTAGTAAACAGCTAGTGCCGTCCACGACGACATATGGTCGACCACAATAAACACTCAGCTCTTCATCTACAGCATTATGTTCAACAGGAAATCAACATTTTATTGAAAAAATTCTAACACCAGAAAACTCGAAGCGAAATTAAACGTTTCGTCGTTGCAGACAATGTACTGAAAGTAAAGTTCGAAGGGAAACAGCCTATAGATGTAAAATGTGCCCTGGAAAACCACCGCTATATCCAGAATGCTTTGGGACCTATCATTTACCCTCCCTTACAAATGTTTCTCAAAATTGAATTTTGTATCTCTAAATTTTTGTTATGCTAATAAGTGTTTATTCTCGATTTTTTTTTTAAATTTTGTATAGCAAAAAAATCTAAATAAATTCAAATTAACTGAATTAATGTGAAAAATAAAGTTATATTGGTTTCTAAATTTTCTTTTTGTTAAATTATACCTAAAAAAATATCGTTTTAGTCTGCATAGCTACCAAGACGTCTATAGCCGTATTTGTGTATCAGCGAAACCGAGATATTAAAAAAAAAAAAAATGACGGCTATAGACGTCCGCCATTTTCTAGAAAAAATTGTTAGAAAAAATAATATTTTTATTTTGTAAGCTTGAAATCTTCATGGAAGAATCATCTAATTAACGAGGGAAAGAAAGAAAAAAAACGTCGTCCATCACCGATTTCTGAGTGAGCGTCAACGTATTAAATTTCATGTTTGAAAACAATTAGAAAACTTGCGCGTTGAAAACACGGGTATGTTACCTGTTTAGAAGCAGAAATGTATATTTAGTTTAGATTAATTATGGTACCGTTTTGACCTACACAAGGGCTATTTTGGTACGGACCTCATCATTTTAAACCGCGGTCAAATGATGAGGACGACAACTGAACTGGAACCCCCTGTCATAGAAAAGTATATATTAATGGAAATAAAAAGTCAGATATTCTACAGAATGCTCAGGCAACGTATGAAATATCTGTTTATATCTAAGGTAATTCAAAATGCTACAGCATTCTAATATTCAGTAATAAGTTGTTCAGAACCGGTCTTTTTCTTCAATAGAAAAGCCCCAGATATTTTATATTGTATTTCTTGCATTTTCAAATGCCTCTTTTCAATAAAATCTTCTTTTTTTATTGTTTGTCGAAAAAGTATTTACAGTTTCATATAATGCCTGCAAAAGTCTTGAAAATGTATGAATATATTTTATCTAGATGTAGATTGCCCGAATTTTAGGCATTACTGGTAACGCAAATAAAGATTTGTGAAAATGACATGATCACGAATTTAAAACAAGAAAAATAATATCTGCAAACAAACTGCTGGAAAATGGTACGTTGAACGTGATTCAGTAAGGATGCTCATAATGAACTATCGAGCTAATAAAGAAGACCTTCAATAGGAGAGACGACTTTAATTAACCCTCATCACTCCACCAAAGTCATGCTTCAATGAGTTCGTTGGCAAACGTCTCACAACGTTATTGCCTGTTGAAGTGATAAGGGCTAGGGGAGGAAAAAAAGAAAATGTAGATGTCAAGAACAGTACACAATGCACCGGAAATAAGATCGTATAAAAAAGAAAATGACAAGCGTGACATAACGAAACACCCAATTAAATATGAGTAAAGATTACAGAGAAAATTAGAACTACAGAAAAGAACATTATAAAATGTTTTAAAAAGTGGAAGGTTTTCTCAAATAAACTGAAATTAACGCGAGAATATTTAATTTACTACACGGTATGCTATTTGTTTTTATAAACAGCAAATAACACTGTACTTACACGCAAAGAAGGATAATCAACTTAAAAATTTTAAAGAGCGGATACATTTAAACTTAATCTTATCATTTATTTCAGTTTCTTTCCCCATTCACACGCTAGTCTGAAATTGCAGCTAGGTTTGAAATGATCCCATTTTGTTGAATTAAATTCGCATTACAGCTACACAATGTACTACTGCACGTAATTCGGCAACGTGCGCGATCGGATGAAATGACCAACACCTGAGCAAACAAGTAAAAATTGATATGCAATACATTAAAGGAAATCAGATTGAAGGAAAAATTATTCACATTGTCCTGACATGAACATTCCTCTAAAATGCATACAGTAAGAATCATCCATTTGATTTTTTTTTCACGGAATACTTCTCATATCTATACTTATAAAAGGCAATGTTTGTGTGTGTGCGTAAGTGCGTGCGATGTCCAGACGAATCTATCGTACTTACAGCCTTAAAATTTGGCACACAGGTAGTCTTAATGGTGACTCAATGCACCTCGCAGCCGGAATTTTAAAATTTAATCTAGAAAATTTTTTATTTAATGTTTTGTGTTCTTTTGGTTGATTTTTCGCACTAATTTCTCAATAGAATGGTTTTGAATAATTGTACGAAAAAAAAAATAGATACAACACCAGAAAGAGCACACGATTTCCATTCTAATGAAGTTAGTTTTGAATTTCTAACATAATTTACAGAACTTTGAGAAATTTTTAAAAAATAGTCAGTTTCGCCATCTAAATTTTATTTTTGTTTTTAAATTTGCTGCATCTGACGTTCCAATAACACTATGGTTTTCCATTTTTTCAGCTTATAATTAGAACAGTTCTGTCGAATTTAAAACAAGAACAGTTAAAATATCTTTTCCCGTTTTTTTTTAATTAATTTTTTCCTGATCAGTTTTTTATTAAAGATATTTTTCCTCTATTGAGCTTCCTCCCGCGACACTTCTCCGGAATGTTGCTGGAAATTTCATTGGCTGACGGGGCAGAGCGCAGGTGACGTCATAACCTTCAATTGAATGACTTCGATTATTATTTTCGAATTCGATTTTATATTTTGCCTGCTGTATAATAATAATCAATTTCTTGTTGCAATTTTTTGATTTTGTTTTGGATTAAAGTACTCTGTATTGCTTTTCTACAGTTGAAATGACTAGTATCAAATATTAGGATCATCTTCAGCACTACTTTCTTGCACCTACAAAGATCTCATTTGGCAATAGAGAGTCAAACCTGTTTAAAATGAAGAGAAACTAGCAAAGATGATAAAAGATTTGGAGAGCAATGTTCACGCAAGTTAGATAAAAACAACTAAAAGAATTTCAAAGTCTCTCTTCCGAAACTGTAAAGAGAATTTTTTTATTTCACTTTCGCTTTTAATGTTTTATTGGCCATTTGAATCAGCGACGTAGCGAACGGGAAGGCAAGGGGGGTATAGATGCCCGGGCGTCACCAGGAGTGGCATTAGAGGCCGCCCGACCTGCTGTACAGGGGAGGGGCGCAATGATGACCCTCTCAGATTTTCGCCAGATCTTTATTTACTACTAGTTGAATAGCCCGTTGCGTGAAAGGGTTCCAAAAATTTGCCCTGAGGGCGGAGGGAACAGCCTAATAAGGGCCTCTGCCCCCCCCCCCCCGAACACCCCACTGTTGCCACTTTTAGGGGGCGCCATGAACACAAAGCATTAGTTCATTCATGTCATTTTTTTAAAGTGAAATATCATGAAGTGGCGAAAAAAATGATGCCATGCCCTGAGCGCCATTTATCCTTTCTAAACCACTGATGACGATTGGGGGGGGGGGGGGACATAATGTGCCGCGGGAGCCAATTACCCTCCCTACGCCACTACCTTGAATACTTTTAATGTAATTTCCAGAAGAAAACCAGCTCAAAAAGCGCGGATTAAATTCTAGTTCAATTTTCGTTTTAAATTTTATTTTGCAAGCCCATTTATTATTTCAATTTTGTTCACTTGTGAAAGGTACAGTAAAATATACTCGAATTTTTTTACTTTACATCTTATTTTATAAAAGTTCATGGGAATGCATTGCACACAAGAACAAATTTAGCAGGATCTTTATAAAATATGTTTTCCACGGTAGCAAAAACAAATGTCAGACACTAAAATTTATCACAATATTACTAATGTAAATTATACAGTGTGCCCGCTATAGTCCGTTGTCACCCCAATAATTTCTGAACGGCAAGAGCTATAGTCATAAAAGTGGAGTCTAGGTATAGTCAAGTTGCCATGCGCAACGCAAGGAAACCGCTTACAGTCCGCCTGGCGGCAAAATTCGGAGTTAGCGTTCTTATCTCAAAAACGGTACGAAATATGGGGAAAAAAAGTCAATTCTAAAGTTGTTCAGCATCATCGAATTATTACAAAAAAAAAAAAAAACATCTTGCGAACAAAAATGATACAAATGAAAAGCACAAAACGCACATTTGTTTGATCGCGTTGAACAAAACTGCATTTGCCGGAAATGAGGCTCATCTATCTGTCATGCTCAAAATGGTGTCCTTCAGCAAACAATTCACATCTGGACACGGTACTACACTTCCCGCTGCACATTGTACAACATGGCAGGTGACACGCTGGCACAAGCATCCGTAATACGGTTTCGAAGTTCCTGCAATGTTGGTGGAGGGGTTGCATACACTTGCCGTTTGATGTATCCCCACAGAAAAAAGTCCAATGGGTTCAGGTCAGGTGAACGTGAAGAGCATTCTACGCAACCACCATACTCGATAACTTGTTGGTGGAATGTGTCCCGAATGTACTGTTGGACACTTGACCGGGGTCCTCTCGTATTGTAATCACGCAAGCTAACGCTGTGCCACGATAAGGGATCCTCTGGAGTGTAACGTTTTCTCTTTTCTTCCGCGTTCTGTCGCGTTACAATTTTGGGAGTTGCAAACCAAACAAATATGCATTTAACACCTTCTATTTTTAACATTACTGTACGCAAGGTGCCTTCTCTTACTAAATCGATGATGCTGAACAACTTTGTAATTGGTTTTTCCCCGTATATCGTACCGTTTTTGAGATAAGAATGCTAACTCCGAATTTTGTCGCTAGGCGGCGCTGTAAGCGGTTTTCTTGCGTAGCGCATGGCAACTTTACTATACCTAGACCCCACTTTTATGACTATAGCTCTTGCCGTTCAGAAATTATTGGGGTGACAACGGACTTTAGCGAGCACACTGTAAATTAAAACAACTATCGACCCTCTTACGGTAATTCGAAGAAAAACTCCTTATAATTGAGAATTTACCTTTCTCTATATAAAGCTTTGTTTTAACATCTCATTTACTCTTTTTGAGTGTTTAAGAAAGATTGACTTTAAATGAATTAAAAGAAATTAACTGGTAAAGCAGTGAAACGTGCATTTCATCTTTGCTTCTATAACTTTTGGTACGAATATTTTGATAATCAGTTATCTCCGTACATGTTAATTTCAATCTTATTCTATCAAAGTTCAGATAACAATGGATAAAGCATAGTTGATATTTATATTTGTTAAAGAAATACCACGATGCAATTTTCAAAGAAAATCTATATATATACGCGATAGCATTTTTTTTTAACGCAACATAATTTCAAAAATAACAGAACTTCTACCTTGAAACTTATGACTCCTTTAGTTTTCCCAAGCCTCATAAAAATACCTCTTTTTACGTTTTGACACCTGCAGAAAACTTGCGCCACTTTGCGTGCAGTCTTTCCATAATGGTCACGACTTGGATTTATATCCAAAATACCTTCTAATCTAAATATCTTAAAATAATCTATCATCAATAGTAAGAATATCTCAAGACAACAATGAATCTATTTTTGTGATTCAACGACCGCAATCTTCTTTGAAATGTTTCTACACTTCTAACCGAATATTACATATATTTATAGATGCTTTTTTTTAAGTTTCAAAGTACAGTTTTCTATTCGAAAAAATGGTTAATAAATGAATCTTTTTTTCAATAAAAATTCAATTACTTATATCCTGCAGTGTTTCAGGAGCTTAATTATATGCGCAATTGACAAACTATCCAATCTTAAAATTTTATATAAAAAAATGGTTCCTTCTTCTTACTTACCTGAAATACTATTCATACATTATCAATTTAAATATGAACCCTCCCAATCATTCCATTTGCACAAAGTAGTTCTATTAATATGGTAATGCGAAGGTTTTGGTCGGGTAATTTATTTATAGGATAAGAAAAATACGTCAGATAAATGTAAGTTCCTCCACAGTTACAAACTGATCTCAATATCTTTCTTTTATTGACCTAAAAAAAATTCAAATTTAGAATGCCAGCCATGGCTCTACTTTGATTAACTGACTGACGTATGTCTCTATTATTTTTTTAAAAAAGTTTCCAACAACTTTCTATTTTTGATCTCTGCTACTAAACATGAAACGAGATATCGAAGCAAGTTACTTTTTACCGATATAGCAGCCGCTTTCAATATGAAAATTGAGAATAAAGAAATAAAGCATTGAAGTGAAATTTTGGAAAAGTTTCAATGCATTGCATGAAGACTACTTAGCAAATGAATCATTGGAACAATTCGCCGACACTTTTCTACTTTTAGATGTCTGTGGTAGACAACAACTAATAGAAATTATAAATTAACCTCTTTGACTTTTGACATTCCGCTCTACCATTCTCAGAACTATAGAAATGCGTCATTCAATGCAATGAGTTTAACCCCTTCTTTGTCGGATTTTTTTCGAATCTCCGACAAAATGATTATGTTTTCCATTCAAGGCGGGAAATCTCATCGGACTATTTGCGCCATTTCTTAGCAATATTCAGAAATACAAAAAATAATCGTGAAACATAACGGGACGTGTAAGTAGCGACGAATTCATTTTAAACGATGCAATATTTCTTTGTCGCATGACATGCGACGCCGACTAAGATGTTAAAAAAAATCATGGCGTGGGTAAATGAAGCTCCCTAGAATTATATTTTCATCAACTTCATATTCCTTTTAAATAATTAAATGAAAATTCTTGGGCAAAAGAAGATCAATGATAATATTAATAACTACTACTTTGCTATAAAATGTTTTTCGACTAAGTCTTTCTCGTTTTAATAACAGCTTTTCAGTATTTTAAAATCTACTTTACCAATTTAAGCACAAGAGTTAATTCAGTCGATGGTTTAATTAGACTAATAACTCATACTAAGTTACATTACGTTTACCACTAAATTCTCAATTTAGCTTTTTTTTTTTGTAAGGGTAATGCTATAAGGATGGATTCTGTATAATAAAATTGTATTATATTTTGTATATATAGATGGTGAGAATAGCACTAGAGACGGCACAGAGTTGTATGTTGCGTTAAACGACGGACAATTAAATAGTCTTGTATATAGCCTAGTGTATTTAAAAGCATTTGATATATCTGAACTGAAGTGTTAAACACCAGTAATCGATATTTAGTGAAAATTATTCAATTTTTAAAAGGAAAGTTTTTTAATTTCAAGAATGTCTTTCCATACCCTTAAGACGCATATTGCGTAATTCAGCGCCATATGCGGTCACTCGTTATTTTCTTTTGTTGTCGACTTGAGAAACGAACGTTGATCGTTTAGTATCAATATGATGTCGTTGGTAAGAGATAATTATTTTGCTGAATATAAAATGTAAGCACATTCACAGGAACAGTTTTTAAGCTTGTCACAATTATTTTAAGTTTTTTATTTGCATTAAAAAAAACCCCTCTTGAGTGATAATTAAGAATACTTTAGGAGAGTTAACTACAAAAAAAAAAAAAAAAACCCTAGTTCCATACGTTTATGAAACCTACTCTTTCTTAGTTTTTAAAACTTCGCGATGAAAGTTAATAAAATTGAATGACGTAGTAAACAGATGCTTCTATAATGAAAGCTGCTGCATAGTAGAATACTGAATATCGCGCCCGTGTATATTGGCTGCGTTTGATCACATAGGACTATTTTTCAGCAGTATTTTCTTCACAAGAAACTAGCTTATCAGGGTATATAAACGTAATTTGAACGGCGAATCATTTTCTGAATAATCTTCATATGATGAGAAACTTTCAAATCACGAAGTTTCTTTTGTTTAGCAAAACCGAGTTAGCAATGCATAAGCGTCAAGTCGGAGTTCAATAAACCATAATAAAAGAGCCTACTCATAAGAGAAATGACAAAACTTTTTCCCAAAACACTTTGGGTGTGTTAAATCGCTTTCACACAGACGAAAAATAAAGCATCTTCGCTTATCTCAGAGGAAGTGGCGAAAACAAGAAAATGATTTCTACTGATGTTTATTAACTAGATAATCAGATAGCATAAATTTTCGGTTATAGATTCAGGAAGAAGGAGAAAAAGCAAAATAATTTGCTTCATCATCGCATAGGATGGGATTCATAATAACATTTTAATCTACAAAAATAATTGCAATAAATCAATTGACAAATTAAGTTTTCGAAAAAGTTACGCGGGATTTTCAAAATTATGCAGAGCACGCATAAATATTTTATTTTTTAAAGAAATTTATGATTAAAAATACAGAAGGAACAGAATTTGCGTTGAAACAATAATCAAAAAGGGAATGAAAGGACAAAATATCTGTTCGCATTAAATATCGCACTAACTATATAAATATCGCATAAAATATCAATATCGCAAACTATAATATATCCCATAAAATAATAAAAAACATCGTTATCGATAAAATTAATAAAAAAAATTTATATTTAAAGAATATTATAAAAATGAAAATAAATATAATTTCAAAAATTATGCATAACTGAAGAAATGATTTTGAATCAAGAGGAATTTGTACATAAATAGCACATTGGTATACTTCGTAACACAAAAAACAGGCTGAATATGAAATAATGTCGGACAGTTTGTTAAATCATCATACCGACATCGTTTGTCCTACGTTTTTCGTTTTTGAAATTTTGCGGATATTAAATTCACTTGAATATTAAATAAACCTTCACGGATATTTCTTTCAATCTCTCATGAACAGGTGTGTTAATGGGGAACTTCAGCATTTTTTTAAATTTTTCTAATCGATTAAAAATGCTTCACAATGAACAATAACATTAAAAAAAATTACAGGCAGTTTTTTTTTTTTTTAATATTTGCAATCAAAGTTCGCCTCTCAGATGACGCGGGAAAAATTATCCATTTTGGCGCGAAGCGGGTCTGACGTCACATATGTCCAAACAGGGGAGAGTTCCCGTCTTTGTTTTGAATATAAGTATAAGGTGATATTTTAATTATCAATTTTAAAGCAAATAATTAAATTTAATTAGTTTATTCCTTCTATTTGATTACATGGAATTTATATTTTAACCCTTTGAGGGGCGGCGGCACAGAGGCTGTCCCAACTTCTGTAAGATTTAAAAAAAAAAAAAAACCTTGTTCTTGTTATTTTATTACTTATATTATTTCCATGGATATTCAAATGTTTCTTATACATTTTTTAAAATTACAGTACCATTCAAAATTAATTAAAATATCTTAAATATAAGTTTAAACTCATGACTTTTTTGATGATGAAAATCATTTTCATTTGTAGTCCAGGAAAATAATTCACAGAATTTTTGATGCAAAATAAATCATTTAGATTCAATGAGTCTATTCAAATCAAAATCAGTCTTCAAAAAGTCAATTATTACAATAGAAAAAAGGTTGATAAATTTATTTACATCTAGGGTTTGTCGTTTACATGGTAGCCCTTAAATTCCTAGATTGGTCGTGTTTGAATATTATTATAAATTAAAATAAAGGTTTCTTTATATAAGTTATTTTTACCAAATTTTTTATATTAATTACTATTAACTAATATCTTAAAATTAACACTTGTACGAAGGAAATAATTTATATTCTTCGTAGCAGAGTAATATAAAAATATACAATAAAATTAATTTTTCAAAGGCACACATGTTTAAAAAAAAAATGCCGTACCTTTATTTATTAGCAGAACTTCTGAAATAAGTATATTCCTGGGTGTGGTTTTTTTCCCCCGATTTTTCTTTTTTTTTTTAATGTAGACACACGAATTTTCACAGATCATGCAAAATAAGGTTCTTAGCTTTTCATTCTTTCCTGTGTGACAGAAATCTTCTCGGAATGTACGAGGGCTCCTCTTCAATTCATTGCTGCCTGATGCTTTTGAAAACCTACCTGTTTTTCCTAAGGCGAAATCTATTGTGGTATAGTACAGAGCTTTGTTCCGGTTACTGAATGCATTCAAGGGAAGATACGAACAGCTTTTCTTATAAGATAATTTACGAGCAGGCGTTTTGAGTTCAGTTTCTTTACTATCATTGTAGAATCAATCCTTGGCAAATTATCCGATTTACCTTGAAACCAATATCCATTATGAAATTAAACGTTGAATAGTAGAAAAGACAAAAACTTCATTTCTAAAATGTAAGCTAGTACAAGCGCCTTGAATCAAAACATGGTACAAAAGTAGTGAAAGAGAAGTATGCGAAGGAAGGCCATATGACGTCAAAAACTATTTGGTCAATCAGAGTGCGTTTCGGATTGCATCATCATTCCTGCTATTTCAGTGCATCTTTCGCCCTCAATATTTAAATAAACAAATTTTTATGTAAAATTTCACTTGCATATTTGAAATTAGAATGATTTTTTTCTATAAATACGGATTGCTTTCACACGTTTTTAAAAAAATGCCGCAGTTCCCCATTATAATATAGTATGGAAAAGATATCCCTTTAAACAAGCTTTAAAAAATGAGAGAATTAAAATATATCTAGTTGCATTTCGGCGTTTTAGAGGTTATAAGCCATTATTACCTTCTTAAGCAGTAAACTGGCGAAACATCCAAGAAACGTAATAACGATGCGCATAGATTTTAATGCTTTTCGTCGAATGTTCTATGAAACGTTGGGTTGAAGAAATATTAAAAAGATATCGAGTTCAATTAAATGAGAGCCTCAATAACTAAGTTTAAGATTTTAAAGTTTCCTGCGTATTTAGAAAACACGCCGAACGTCATTACTAACTGTACTAAACACGCGGTTTAATTACAGGAAATGAATTAAATATATTTGATATTTTATAAATTATTAATCAAGTAATAAACCCCCCCAAAATCTTCATGTGGAGAAAAGTAGCCTTTTTAGAAACAACAATAGAAAGTGCGAGATTTAACAATGACCGCCTCATAATTATGGTCACATGCCTGAAATAAATTTATACAAACGAGTTGCTTTTCAGTGACAGCTGTATAGCCAACATTGTTGCTACCTTTGAAATAGCTTATTTAGTTAACCGGACGTGCGGTCACCTGTAACAATAAAACCATGAAGCACCAGACAGAAACAACAGATGGAAAATAATTTTCACAAAACAGCGGCAATGTTTGCCTCAAGGCCAATTAAAATAAAATAATATTCATTTCTAGGGTTAAAATACAAAACATGCATTATTAACTAAATTTAACTCAGATCTAATAAATAAATATATGCTCCGAAAACGTTACTTACTGTTTAAAAAATTTGCGCAGCGTAAAAACGTGATGAATTTTTCCAGCAGATCAACTTTTCGTCACTTTTACATTCGAAATGTTTAAGGGTTTGAAAGGCATACAGTTACCAACTTCAGTCAAGTAAAATTTAAGCATTTAATTTCTCTATTAATTGGAGCAAATTTTTGAAAAGTGTTTCAAATTTATTTGCCAAAGAAGTAAATTTTTCCTCTTCTTGCTTCCTTAGAACTCCTTCTAAAGAATTTTAATTTTTTCTCAAGTAATCTTGGACAAAATTTGAAAAGAATTAGCGAGCTGAATATTAGGGAGGAAAACAATAGTTTCTCTTATCGTCATCCACGAAATTTGAAATGTTTAATTGACTGTTCAATAATTTCGTATACAATTTCGACAGCACTTCATTTAAACGTTAAGGAGCAGCAGTTACATTGCAGTGTCTATTAAAAATTCTACCTGCAGTTATTACAATGTTTACTAGCAGTACGCGCACGGCGTTGCCCCTGGAATCAGGACTTTAATAAAATGAAAAAAAAGGCCCACAATGACATGAAAAAATTTGGAAAACAAAATCAAAACAAAAGATACACATTATTTGATTTTCCTGCTTATTTTTTTTTTCGCGCTACAGTACAGAGCACGTTAATCCAAAACAATATTACAAAATTGGAACGTGAAAATGATTATTATACAGCAAGCAAAATATAAAATCGAATCCGAAAATAATAATCGAAGTCATTTATTCAGGTGAAGGTCATGACGTATCCTGCGCATCCGCCAATCAAAATTGCTAGCAACGTTCCGAAGAAGTGCCGCGCGAGGAACTCGATCGAGAAAAATAACTCTCAGCCGCCCAGAAAAAAATTAATTAAAAAAAAAAAAAGGGAAAAGATATTTTAACCGTTCTTGTTTTAAATCCGACAGAACCGTTCTAGTTATAAGCTGAAAAAAATTGAAAATAATAGAGTTATTAGAAAGTCGGATACAACAAATTTAAAAACAAAAGTAACATTTCGATGGCAAAACTGGGTATTTTTTAAAAATTTCTCAAAATTCAGTAAATTACATTCGAAATTCAAAACTAACTTCATTAGAACGGAAATCGCGTGCTCTTTCCGATGGTGTATCTATTTTTGTCGCACAATTATTCGAAACCATTCTATTGAGAAATTAGTGCGAAAAATCAACCAAAACAACACAAAACATTAAATAAAAAATTTTCTAGATTAAATTTTAAAATTTCGGCTTCGAGGTGCATTCAGTCACCAATACGACTACCTGTGTGCCAAATTTCATGGCTGTAAGTGCGATAGATTCGTCTGGAAATCGCAGACAAACACACACACACACACACACACAAACATTGCCTTTTATAAGTATAGATTAAAAATTCCACCTGCAGTTATTACATTGTTTATTAAAAATTCCAGTAATAAAAAAAATGGTGCATGACAGGACAAAACTAAGAAAATTTCTGTATCCATGAAGACAAGTTTAATACAAAATGAGTGTCAATATCAAAAAAGCAAAAACCATGTTAACAAGAGCAATTAGTAAAATCATAAAAGATAATTATGCAACGGAGGTTTTACTGTAATTCATTTAATAGGAGCAAATATTAGATAATAGGGTCATTCCATATGTAGACACCCAATAAGTGTTGCTCCATAGTAACAGATTTCTTTAAAAAAATTATGACTAAAACTTATGATGGTGAAACCCTCATATATCAATTTGTAAAACATTTTGTCCATTATTAGCCGAGATATGGACATTTGAAAAACGGTCATTTTTACCAAATTTCGACCATCTTGGATTTGGCACTACTGTGAAAAATTGCAATAACTTGAAAAATAATGGTTCAAATTCAACAATTTTGGTACCAATTTGAAGCTATTTATATGAGGAATATAAATCCAGTGTTTAAATAAAATTAAATATATGTTTTATTATATTTTTAGATGGAAAATGAAAAAAATCATCTTCAAAATTTAGCAAAATTTAATGGTCTGTAAGAAAAATGGCCCATCGTATTTTTTTCTGAAACTTGGTAGAAACACCAATCAATATGTGTCCTTTAAGTATAAAAAACTTAGGAAGGTAATATTTCTTAACAACTAAAAAAAAA